>JAHLWZ010000818.1:39944-113665 GCA_020536535.1 Pelomyxa schiedti
ATTATACCCCTAAACCACGTGTGCTTCACCGTACCACCCCATGGCAATATGAATAAGAAGAAGTGTGAATGCTGTTGGTTGGGTCTGATAATAATGATGGAGGGGAGGTTCCACCCAAAAGTGTGGTCGCCGTGCTCCCGCCCTTTTGGGTGGTTGCCTTTACTTTTTATATTTGTGTTGATTTTGGGTACAAAGGTGCAGGTGCCTTCTCTCTCGTTCCGGCATACTGAGCACCGACAGACAAATAACTCCCAGTAGCCAAACTTTGAATGTGTTATTATTGGAAAGAAATGGCTGTGGAGTACCAAAGAGAATAAGAAATGGTGCCCATACTTGTGCCCACGCCAGTCCCCAACCTCTGTGTGACCATTAGAGTTTTTTTATGTTTCTTTCATTTGATCTACCTTATCATGACAGAGCGTGCCGCTTCAGCTGCCCAAGTTGTTGGTAGAAGATAACTGATCCACACAAACCACTTTGGAATCTTGTTGGCAGTTAACTAAGGGCAATACAAGAAAATAGGGATGCAATGCAAATCGATTAGTACACACTGCACTGATAGGCCACATCACCCCGCTTAGCATCAAACCTGAAGTTGCCTTGAGTGGATCGGTTAAGGGTTCATAACTTTTACATGGAAAATATGTCCCCACGGTTATTTGCCCTGCAGCTACTTCAGACTCCGCAACTGAAGCTATAAGCACACCAACTCCCATTCCATCAAGGCCAAGAAGCATAACTAGAGAAAAGAGTAGCCCAAGACTGCCAACCACTTGAAACTGGAACCCCAGTAAAAGAATGATTAACATCAAAATAACTTGAACGAGAAGGATCAAAGTGTGGGAGAGCATAGCCCCTAGGAGGGTGAGCACAAGGTCGGATAACAGTTTACTACCTAGTATGATAGAGAATGACGATATTCCTGCAGCAAAGAGTCTATCAAGAGTTCCATCATTTTTTTCCCTGCAGGAGTCTCAGGATAAAAAAAAACCTCGGGAAGTGTAAGTACCTGACGAAAATTTGGGCTGTATTCCCTATCGACAGGCCAAATATTACCATTTCTAACATTCCTAATGTGAATTAGCTTGGCCCTTTTCCCACCCTTACCGGGAGCAAGAAAGTCACTGAATGTACCCTCTTGGCTTCCATATATTGGTGGTTGTATAGAAATGGGAGACACCTCTGTCCCAGCAATGCTGTTTGCAACTACTGTGTTACTTTAGCCATGGTGGATGTGAGTGCGGAAATATATGTACAGCTGATGGCCTCAAAAACTTGCTTCTCTATAAGTAAGGCAACTTGATAGTTAGACATATCCATCCACACTGTTTTGTATTAGCTGTGATGTATATGACCAGTTTACATGGAATTTCTGATTGGTTTTGTATTTCCTCATTGTGCACAAAAATTGTTCTCAGTGGTAGGGCATATGAAAAATTCTCCGGGATATAAACAGCACCCCAACCTGATTCTGATTAAATGGAATGAAATTTGGTGACTAACATTCTGCTTGCTGAACACTATAGCAGGCTTCATATGTATCTGACTTGTTAATAAGTTTTATCATGGTTGAGCCAGGAGGAGCAAGGTAATTGATAAAATCGTTTCCGTAAGTGTGGTTATGGTATCCCATGTCTTTATTAACAACCTTCGAGTAATCTTGGAAAGAAAAAAAGGAGGAAATACAAACTTACACAAAACGGGAGATTGCGGGGATCGGGCCCCACACCAATCATGAAGATAAAAATCTACCGAAAAGGAATTAAGACTGAAGGATTGTGAATTGAGAGCACTTGTAGGCTTGGTATCAAGGCACAATATAATAATAACACGGGATTTCTGAATAATTGTACTAACTTCCGTATAGTGATTGCTGTAGTATGCTTGCAGGAGATGAGTATGTTAAGTTGACAAGCACACAGTACTACATTGAAGAAACGTCGAAATGTGTTAGGCTGTGGGGATGATGAGCTTATCAGTGCTGTTCCCAAGGGTTCTTCACCAAGGTTTTTCAGATTAGAATGGGCAGATTTATCAATTAGCTGGTCAGTAAGTAGTGTCTCTGCTTTGAGTGCAGAAGGTACTGGTGCTTCCTTTTTGGGGTTGATGTCTTGGCACAAATACAAAAAGAGTTCCTAGTATGGTACATCAAAGGATGCAACAAATAAGTTACAGGTCATACCTCAAGTGAAGTCAAACCATATTTTTGAAGTAGGATTTGTGGCCCACCCTCCTCCAAGAGTCTGGGGGATGAGTTGAAATGCTTTTAAAAGTGATTTTTGCAACCTGCCTTCTCTTAATAGCCCCACACAATCAGCAAGGCGGGCTTCCTCTATATAATGTGTTGTAATTACAACTGTGCTTCCACTGTTGGACAATGCGCGAATGTACTGCCAGATGCGCGAGCGAAGAAGGGGATCAACACCAACTGTAGGTTCATCAAGTAGTAGAAGCTTTGGTTGATGAATAAGAGCAACTGTAAGGGTAAATTTAATGCTAAAACATTGCCAAAGAACCTGCTAAGGATACTCTTCGCTTCTGGCCCCCACTAAGCTTTTTTACAAGTTTGTTGAAAGGGGGCAAGTCCAAGACTGTGGCAAGTTCCCTGAACAAAAGTCATTACTGATTTGGGGAGTAGTTCCAAACTTTTTGCGAGCATTAAACACCCTCGGTTGTAGGCCGTGAAGTGTTGCATGAAAACGAAGAGTCTCTCCAATGGTCAGGTAGTCATACAGAGCAATATCTTGAGGCATGTAACCTTGGAATAAGAGTAAAAACTTTGGATTGTACTAAGGCCCAACCAGCAAGAGAGCCTGGAACCCCATGTCCCCTTGTGTGTGGAGATTTCCCTGTACAATGTGTGAGCTAAATCTCACTCCAGGTACCATGAATAAATACCCAAAACTTTCACGGTTCCAGCATCAGGAGCCAATTTCCCAAGAATAATCTAATAACCAGAAATGCTTATTATTTCAGCCTATGAAACAAAAAGAAAAAAACCCACATGCCTTGAGTAGTGTAGTTTTACCACACCCACTGGGGCCTAACAATCCATAAATTGTTCCTTGAAATTCCCTATGTGAGAAAGAAGTGAAAAAAACGAAGAGGAAAAGACCTTTATCGACGTGCATGGACATGTCCTTGAGAACAACTTGGGAGCCGTACGACTTCGACAAATTTTCGACGAGAATACCTCCCTCGGTGCCCGCGGTCGTCCCACAATTGCGTTGTGTAGTCTCCCCGGCTGCTTCCTCCACAACCACGTCGCTGAGGACCTCGCGGCGGCTCCCATAATCTCCCTCCGGCACCGTTGTTACCGACACAGTGGGATGCGTGCCCTCCACGGATCCGTACCACTCTGCGTCCCTTCGGTTGATCGAAGTACCCGCCGTCGCCGACTGCACGTTCATTTGTTTAAAAAGGAAATCTGATCACTTTTTTTTCAGCGATCCAAAAACAACCCCTTTTCTTTTGACAATTGTGTCACCGCGAGACGAGATGAGTTCAACGTTCCGACTTTTTAGAGCTGGCAGTTAGTTCCTGTTCAAAACTTGCAAGCAAACACCCACTCAAAACCACAGGACACTAGCACACAACCGGAAATGTTGTCCAAATTGTTAAACTTCTCCATTGGGCAGCAATCACCAACCACTCGGCATTCTCCGCACACGAACACGGCCCCCCGCTCACAATCACACAACGGTACCGGAGCCAACTTGGAGGCTGCGGCAAATACTATTACTGCTACTGCTACTACTACTACTAGTAGTAGTAGAAAAACTACGCCGACTTCTTCCCTATCAATCTTGCCTGAGGACACTCCAGCCCCTAGGCCAGATGAATTCTACGATCTGGAGCTACCAATACGCTCATTCAGCGAACTGCTTCACGGCCCAGGCTGGCAGATCCTTATGAGATCACCAAAGTGTGTTTTTTATTTATTCATTTATTTTTTTCTTTCTCCCTGTCTGAGAGTTCTATGTGAAAAACAGAGGGCTAAACCCATTCCAAAACCACACCAACAGCATTGCACTGATGAAAAAGGTTCTGAGCCGAAACACGCATCAGATTGTGACTGTAGACGGACTTTTCAACCGAGGCAAAACTCACCTCATTGCGCGACTTGCACGTCAGCCACTTCCATCAATGGGATACACAGTTAGGACAGAGGGACTGTGTTACAAATTGATGACAACAAACAATCTGCAATCTGCATGTCTATTTTTGGATGCAGCAGGAAGCCGGGCTCCAATTCCACTGGTGTGAACCTCTTTTATTTGTTATCATTAATAGATTAGAATAATACCACCCCTAATTCAGTGCTCACGTTCTTAATTCTTCAAGTCCTCTTCCAGAGCAGAGAAAAAATTGATTGATAACTTCTTGCGTACAATGAAGATACGATTGGCTGATCACTTGCTTTTGGTTGTTAATCAACTCACTGTGGATGATCAGGTTTGTTCTGACTTGTAGCCCTCCTTCTTCCCCAATCTCATTATGTCCTTAGGACTACATTGCTGATGTGGACTCAGAGTGTGGAGTCCTGTCATCTCCATTGAATCCGCCGCCATATAGTGTGGTCCACAACTTTGCAAATATTGGGGACTTACGTGAGCTGGCCCTGTGCATATACACGGATATTGTGGAGTGCTTTGGTGGAGAGTATAGATGGAGGGAAGCGGAGGGAAAAAACTGTCCTGAGTGGTTAGACTGTCGTAAGGTGCTCCACTATGTTTTGGCGAAGGAAGGGACACCAGTATGCCCAGCTCTCCTAATTATTATTTAACCCAAGCTGCAGGCTGGAGAATTTATTAATAATAGAACCTATAGCCTTATTCGCGCCTTCTTCACAATGAGACAAACAAATAAATCGAGCAATCTTGCCACATTATTCACAGAACATGCAACTGCAATTCTCCCCAAGTACCTCAATTCTGCAGCACCAGCAATCAAGTGGGACAGTGAAAACATGCTCATAACTTTGAGCTGCACAGAGGAAACTAAACTGAAAGTTGATGTGCAAGTGCAATCTTTTCACCTGTACACTGTATTCAGAATTCAAGAAGCTGTAGTACACCTTTGAACTTTATCTACCACTAACACTTGGTAGATTTATTTACATAGCGAGTATACCAAAGTTTTTTATGAGTCGTCAAAACCACAGGAAGATAATGGTACTAGTCTCCTTGTTTATTTGTCACTCAATTGTATTGAAGCTTGCATGGCTGACTGGTATGAGATCACTGTGGATTTCCCTAATATGGAGGAAATCTCCATTCAGTGGCTGGAAACTACATCTAATGAACGGTATCACTTGTTGCGAATATTCGTTGTCCAGCAAATTAAAGTCGTTTATTGCGTTCTAAAATAAGGAAGGTTCCTGCGGATCACAGGCGAACGCAAGAAAAGAATTGTGGATTCCAAAGGAATAGAGATAGTGCCACTGCGTTACGGCAGGGAGACCTATGACATCATAACTCTGCGAGAGGTTAACTTGTATGTTCTTCAGGGAATTCACCCACCCAAAACCGGGTAAGTCCTTTCCTTTCTTTCACTTGATTTCTCTCATGACACTCTAATATGGCAGGTCTCTGTTTACAATAGGAAAAAAGGGATGCATCACATTGACTGAAGGTGTTCTGTGGAGTTATGAACTTGGTCAAATACAAGTGTGGGTGCCTAGTGCCAATCCTCTATTAAAGCACCAGGACCCATTGTGCGAAAAAATGACCTTACAACAACCACAGCAACCCCCAGAGGTGCCCACACCAGCTACAACCATAACATCTACCACTACAACTGAAAGGCCTTGTGAAGAACTTCCGGATATACCTCACATAACAACAGACACAGTAATACCCCCCGACACACCAAACATGTACCTTCAGCACTTTCTGGCCTATCTTCACCACTCTGGAACCCTCTGGTAAAAAAGCCAAAATAGACAAGTTCACATGGACCATTTTTTTCCTGTTTCGCACTATATTCCTCTTACAGTTCTCAGTCTCGGTGCTTTGCCAAACACAGTGCCACATTTCCCTTGTAGAGCCAAGATCCCAAACCCCTGCGCAGTCAACATCAAAAAAAAAAAAAAAAACCAAATCAATTCCGCGAGGCCTCACACAAGCGACACAAGGGCACACACCGGGGATCGTAATAACGTACTACGCACATGGATCTCGACAACGTGGAGAAACTGCTGGACTCGGCATTGGGCGGTGGAGGTGGCGGCGGCGGTGCACCCGTGCCGGCGGCGTCGTCGCCGCAGCAGCCGACACAGGCACAATCTCAGGGGGGAACGACGACCACCGCCACGACGACGACAGACACCGCTGCAAAAGAGCGCGACCGCGACCGCGACCGTGATCGTGATCGTGACCGCGACCACCGCGACAAAAGAGACCGTGACCGTGACCGTGACCGTGACAGAGACAGAGACAGAGACCGTGATCATGATCGTGATCGTGACCGCGACAGAGACAGGGATCGTGACCGCTACAGAGATAGGGATAGGGATCGTGACAGGGATAGGGATAGGCATGCTCACAGGCACAGTCACTCTCACAGGTTTGGGGCCAGCTTCTTCTTTTTTTTTTTTTTTTTTTTTTTTTTTCTGTATGTATATTTTTCACTTTGTTAACAGTCTTGACAGGAGCAGATCGAGGAGTCGTTCTCCAAGAAAATCCACAGACGGTGCACCGAGTTCAAGGTACCAACTCTTTTTTTCCCTCTATTCAACCCGAGTTGGGTGTTAACACTCTCTAAGCGCTACACCGGGCTCCGCAGCTACTATCCCCACTCCTGGAAATCCTGCTGCAGTAACCCCCAGTTCATCCACAAAGGATTCTAGTAGAGAGAGGGACAGAGAACGAGAAAGGGAGAGAGATAGGGGAAGAGATAGGTCTGGTCCTGAGAGAGATAGTTATGGGGCACGTTTCCGCGATAGAAATAAACCAAAGGATCCAGAAAAGCCTGAAACCGAAGCAGAGAGAAGAGGTGTCCAAATTGCCAATTTGTTATCCTTCTCACTTGCTAAAGAAAGGGAATTACGTGATGCTGAAAGAGACGCAAGAACAGTGTTTGCTGGCAACTTACCAATCAGAGCTTCAGAGAAGGAAATTTGGGCATTCTTTGAAAAAGCGGGCAAAGTTGTAGACTTACAATTAATCTCTGATAGAAATTCACGGAAGTCAAAAGGGTAATTTGAGAACCAAGGGCTTGTTGATAATTATGAAGAATATTCAATATAACACCATGGATAAACTGCATTGCACCTCAACCAAGACACCCCTAAACAAAACCAAAGTTTTGGATATGTAGAGTACGACTCCACGGATTCTATTCCTGCTGCCTTGTCACTTTCCGGACAGCCTCTTAAAGGACAGCCTATAATTGTTCAAGTGACACAGTCAGAGAAGAACAAGATGGCAACGTGAGTGATTACACATTACGTTATCTATTCTCTTATTTATGTCTACAGCACTACGACAACAGCGTCCACAGCATTCAGTGGCCCAACACGACTTTACGTTGGGTCACTTCACTATAACATTTCGGAAGAAGACTTGAGGATGATTTTCTCCCCTTTTGGGGAGATAGACTTCATCAATTTACATATTGACCCAGAGACCAATAGGTCAAAAGGCTTTGCTTTTGTCCAGTGCGTCATAAGACAATATTAGTACTGTAAACCCTACACTACCCTTTTACTTTTTAAGGTATAAGCGTGGCGAGGACGCAAAAAAAGCACTGCAAAATATTAATGGACTTGAATTAGCTGGTCGACCTCTTAAAGTTGGTCTTGTTAATGAGAGCTCTGGTCAGACAATGGGAATTCTAGGAGAACTTGACGACGATGGTACACGCTTTAAATCGCTCTATTCACATGATTATTCAATTTTTGATAATACAGTGTGATAGACCTTTATTCAAAAAGTCTTAAACTACCAAATATATCGTCAAACAAAAACCAAGTCACACAAACACCACAGATGATTATTTCTCCACTAACCCTGTGTGACATCAAAAACATTGCACTTTTACCCTTTGTCATCGCTAGATGGTGGTGGGCTTGCACTTAATGCTCAGTCCAGAGCCCTTTTGATGCTCAAGCTCCAGAGAGGAGAACCTGACGGCATTCAAATCCCAACTCCAGTAACCATTCCTCTCTTCTCATATTAGTTCTGATAGGAGATATCAGTTTACAGGAGGACTACCAAGTACTCTTCCTACAACTATTCCTGCGAATCTCCCTATAGGTCCGATTGTCGCTATGACGGCTGGTCTTGCTGCGACCACCCCCTCTCCCTGCATTTTATTAAAGAATATGTTTGATCCTTCCAGGTCCAACCAGAAAACATACTAAAGAAGAAACACAACAAAAGCTAATGTCGTTCAGAGAAGACACACCTGACTTTGACCAGGAAATCCGCGAAGATGTTATGGAAGAATGCGGCAAGTGCGGAACAGTGCGCTATATTCATGTAGACAAACAGTCACAAGGGCACGTCTATGTCCGGTTTGCTGAGATATCCGCTGCACACAAAGCGATATCTGCCCTGAACCACAGGTGGTTTGCTGGAAAGATGATATCAGCAGAATTTTTCCCTGAAGGTACCTGTGTCCCTTGGTTTTTTTACAGTGGCTTTCTAATCGTTTCAAAAGGTCCTTTTGTTGCCAAATTTCCAGAATCTGAGAGACAGTGAACCCAATTAAAACACATAAAAACCAGTTAAGAACACACAACGCTTCATTACCCCACTCCCCGCATCCCTTGCCCAAAACGCTCTTGAACAATAGAACCAACAGAAGCATTATTGGGGCTCAAATAAATCCAATTTCCGGCGTTTTTGAAACCACACAACAGATTGTACTGTTCGAGAAATCTGTTAAATCGTACTAACTTCTCATGGCTTTTGCTCGGGTCGTTTTGCCAGAGGTTCAGTGGTAGTGTCCCTTGGAATGGGTGCTGCTTGTGAGGATGAAGGTGTGCGTTTTCTAGGATGAGGTTCAGCTTGGGTTGGCCTTTCTTTGATAAGACCAAAAAAGTACTTTTTTGTAGTTTCGAAGTTTCCAGTTCTTGTAGCCCAGTCAGTTATGGCTTTCTTTTGTGCTGTTGCAGATGTGTTTCCTGCAAGCTCTGTATCAGTGAGTTGTAGTTCAGCTTGTAATGCCACTAAAGATTCAACAGAGAAATGAGAATTCCCCAAATAAGCTTCACAGAGAATTACATTTCCAATTCTTCTTTTTCTCGTTCGGCCGATGCGAAGTAGTAGTAGCCGTGTGTCAGGGTGGGGCAGAGCTCGGGCTCGTAAGATGTGCCCGCGTTTGTGCACGGAACCGCGCAGGCGCACGTCGGCGGGCCGCTCAACGTCGTCGGGGACATAGGAAGTGGCTCTGGCGCCCCAGCCCCACGATTATCAAGAGGAAGGAGAGTTGCAGGAGGAATGCAACGATTGGGAAGAAGAAGAGGATGAGGAGGAGGAAGGGGAAGGGGAAGGGTATTCGCGTATAGATTGCGAACCACAACCAAAGCGTAGCAGATGTGGAGGCACGTTCCCGTTAAGCGATGCCCTCAAACCCATCGCCGAGGTTATTCCCAACTTCCTTGGAATGTCAAGTGAGGCTCGAGTGGAAACACTACGGTTCTACAATGCGCGAGCAGAGGTACAGAAGATGGCCCTCGCTCGTGCAATTGCCAGGGAGGTAGCCAAGCAAGAAGAAATACGGACAAAGAGGGGGCTGGCAATGCACCGTGGCTTTCGTATGTTACATTTTATCAGTCCAACTTGTTTACTCAGTTTGCTCAAAAGTTCTGACACATTCGGAGTATTCTGAGCACCTTTTTGGTGCAAAAGAAGAACCTTTTTTTGCTTGGGTTCCTGAACTTCCAGTGAAATGGTCCTTCAGCACTGGTAAACCTGGAAGCTCCAGGCCCGACCTGTATGGCATCCTAGCTGAGAATTTCCAAACTTTGAAAAAAGTAGCAAAAAAGGCCCATGTGCCCATTTGCTATGAGCTGCGTGATATCCACGCAGAGATGAATTCGATCCCAAATCGCAAACCTGACTTCGCATTTTTTCTGTCTGGACAACCCTCCTTTGGGTTCTATTCTGTGTAAGTGCTGCTCTTTCGTATCCCCCTTCCATTCTTTTTGGTTTGCACTGACCAAGCCCCAAACAGGTTTTTTCTGGAAATTGCTGCACAAAAGGGGGGAGATTTCCCATCCAGCAAGTATAAAGGGAGGGCCTTGGATTATGCGATAAAGTTCTTGGATTCCATGCCTATGAGGATGTGTGTGCACGTGGCAGTGACCAACTTGCAGGAAATTTGGTGTCTGAGGGTGACACGCCGCGGTGCCACTAACAGTAGAAGAGGTGACCTGCATTTCTGCATAATACAGGAAGATTATGACCTTGCAGTTTCCGGGGCAAATTCGTGCGGATCTGTCAAGTCTGTGCTGCTCAAGGTTCTAAACATGTCTGAGAAGGAACTTACTGGGTGTTACCGCGGTGATTATTCCTTCAAGGTTAGCAGTTTTGGTTGTAGATCTCTGTTGCTGCTGGCTACGCTAGCTTTTCATTTTTTCCCTACCTGTCTTCTAACTAATACTGTCCGACATAACTAAAATCAAAACCAAAAAAGAGAAGCAATAAACATCATCATCCATGGAATAGTTGGGGAGGGACCCACCTCCGTAGCTTTTTTGTGTGCTCTTGGTCCCTGCAATGTAGCTGCAGGTAGCCCAACCCACATTTTGAAGGTACCAAAGAGAGAACATGTGGAGGACAGTGTGGCAGTACTTCAGCATGAATGTGACATCTTACAAGCTATTGCAACAAAAATCAGAGGAAACCCATCCAAATATATTCCCGCAACAGAAGGGCTCACTGACCAGCGTGATGCTTTGATTCTGGAGCCTATTGGGAAGTCACTTGATGATAGACAATTTCCAAAACACGTGACTACTATCTTTTTTTTTTGTTTGTTCTAACCTGATGTGCTCAAACAACAAACACATGAAGGGCTTCCTTGCATATTTCTGTGGACTTGTTGAAGCTCTGCAGCACGTGCACCTGGAGGCAGGCATCGTGCACAGGGATGTGTGCCCAGATAACATCGTTTTCTGGGAAGGCTCAAAGGAGAGGCCTCAGTCACTTGTTCTCATAGATTGGGGTTTTGCTCAGAGGCTCCCATGCAATCAACCTTTCAGTGGAACAGTGCCCTGGGCTTCAGATGAAGTTTTGAAGCAGCTTCTGCAGAACCAGTCCAATGGTGATGAAATGGCGCCAGTGAAGTACACACCTGCTGATGACCTTGTCTCTCTCGTAAGAACCCTTCTTACAGTTTTGGATGACAACAGCTGCACTCAACAAAAAGTTTCTAAGTACTTGCAATGCCTCCCTTGTCGTGACCTTGGAATGGTGTGTTATTTTTGGGAGCGCGTGCTTAAGGTTTCATCCTCTCCTTTTCCTCCATCTGGTGGCTGCTTTCAACACTGTTTTACCGTCAGCAATTTACCTCCTCAGCCACCAGACTTGACATCCTCCCCTTCCGAAGACAACAAAGCCTCCTCAACCAACCTCCCAGACAGAGTGTACCACCAGTGGTACCCAGCTGCACTGCAATTTGCCCGGTCATGCCAGTACAATGAACTGCGCCAGCTTATTGCAAGCATTTCCAACTCCTTTGTCGCCACCTATGCACCACCGCTATCAACAACAACAACAACAACAACAACAACAGACACGGCCGCAGCCGCAGCAGCAACAGCGTCGGCGTCGTTGGAATCCTCCGACACAACTGCACCACCGCCGGAACCTCCATCCACGCCACCGACGAGGACGATGACGAGGCACAGCAACCTCCCAGCCCCGCCCGCACCCTCGTCCACAAGAGTGCTTGCTCACACCCGGCCAACTCGTTCGCGTTTGTCCACCACACTCACGTCGTCGGCACTGCCCGTGCGTGGGGGCTTCTCCAGAACACCAACCAGAGTGCGCCGTGTTGCATTCTTCTCCAGACCGCTAAATTTGGAGCAACAGCAGAACCATTGTACCTGAGGTACAAAAAACAACCAAGAAACATACAATAGACTTTCTTTTTTGCCCCTTTGGGTGTGGTGAGACGGAGGGAAGAGGGATCCTTGGTGTTACTCTGGATTCAAAGAGTGTGTGCGGAGTAAGGGATTGAAGCAAATGCCTTCTGGTGTGCAGGATAGTGCTACAGGCACCTCCCACAGAGACATAGGGACTGTGGCGTGTGACTGGCACCACGGGTCAATGCACTGGCTCAGCTTGGGCTTGTTGCTGTTGTTGGGGTTCGATTGGTTGTCTGTGGGTGATGACTCTGACTCGAGAAGTGCGTGTAGCATGGTTGTTGATTTGGGTGGGTGCCATACTTTGTCCCCTTTGTGAGGGGATGTTGTTGACGGTGGCAAGTCAAAACTGAACGGGTGACCTTCGGTGGAGAAAACCCACCCCTTGTGTATCCAGTTGGTGTCGTCGAAAATAAGATAGAGGTATTTCAGTGTCTCGGCAAGGAAAAAGCTGTCCATGCGATCCAGCAATTTCCGCGATCTCACGTCATCTATCTTTATGTGATCAATACAAGACAAAAATGTTACAGTAGGTACCCCACAAAACCCACAAGGTTTGTGTGTATAATGATCCAAAGATTCAACCATGGTTCTGGCCATTGAGCGCCACTGCATGTTATTTGGTTGCACTCGAGATATATAATATAAACTTTCCGCCAGCTCGGGGCGGAGAGGATATGCCGGTCTCAGAGGTGAAGGTCTCTGTGAGGGGATATCTATAGCAGATGTTGGAATTCCAATTGTTGGTTGGGGAAAAAAAAAAGAGGTAGATACCCCAGTAATCCGGTATCATCCCATACCGCAACCACACGTAGTAAAATGCTGCAGCGGTGCCTACAGCGTCAGAAAAGTCCCCATGAAGTGCTTGCATCCCAGGCCAAAATGCCATCAAGGAATCAAATATTGTGCTTGTTAACTGACCACTATTCATATCTTTCGGGAGAGTTAAACGAAACACCAGTAAATAACTGCTCAAGGTTGAAAGTGTTCCATGAGAACAATTTTTGGATACTGACATTAATGTACCACAAACCAATACGGAGGTGTCTCTGTGCGGATTTATAGGACTCCTCAAACATGGTTTGGTATTCTGCGTCATTGAATAACATTGAAGCCTTCAATAAGTACTCATAGAAAGAATCTGTTGCTGAGCCCACACTCGCATCATGGGCAGTCCACTTTCCATTTGTTGTATCGATGTGGTTTCCCAAAAGACCAAGCATTGACCTGTAAGACCAAAGTGCATGCACAGCTCTTCGAGCCACCTTCTCAAATCTTGTATCGCCAGTAAGAAGTGTCAATAGCCCAAATTCAAGTGTGAAGGAAGACCCACAAGCTGTACAGGTGATGGGAGTTTCATTTGGAGGGACACCATGCCGGAGGTTGACAGTTCCATAAGGAATTCCAGTGACAGTATCAAATGCAGGTAATAAACGCTGCCCAAGATCATGTGCGACATGCAATAATTTGTCAAGTTGTTCCTTTGTCAACAGGTCAAACTTACTTCCGAGTAAATAGGTACTGTAAACAGTCAGGACACGATGAGAAAAGGAAGGAGGATAAACAATCATGTGATGAGGATGGCAGTGAGGTTAGTGATGGTGTAGGTGCACACGTGAGTCAAATGACCTGAGGAGCCCGCCAAGCACACGTATGTTTGTCTCGAAAACGGAAACGTTCATATCCCTGTCAAACTCCAAAGTTTCCAGCAAGGAGCTGGCTGCCCTGGTAAACTCTTGTGGAAAACCGAGTACCACAAGGCTATCCAAGGAATCAATTAAAGTCAGGGAGCAGTTCCCCCAAGAGGTCAATCCTCCACAACTTGAAAATAGTGAGGTGGCATTCCTCACAAGAAGTGGAAACAACCAAATAACAATAAGAAAGGGGGGAAATAAAAACAACCTTACAACCTTACAGATTTTAGTTCGTCTTTAGGATACGCATAGGTCATGTAGGAAGTGTAGGCATGAACAAACATGGATCTGACCTTTTCTCGCAACGCCAGCACTTCCTCGTCTGACATCAAAAAAACACCACCGGGTACAGGCGGCTGAGCACAAGAGTACCATTTTCCAGAGTCGGTTGCGTGCGGATCGTACGACCCACGAGAACCAAGAGGGGGTCTTTCCCACGTCACATGAGGGTGCAACGTGCATATCAGAAGGAAAATGATGGCTCGTTGTCGCATATTCGGAGCCGTGTTCCGCGCCGTCGTTGACTTGCAGTCACGTGAGATCTTACGCCAAGTGGCACTCCTTTTCCTCTCCGAAACAAGATAAAAAAAAAACCGAATAGAAGCCGGATAGAAACGGGTTTAGAAAATCGGCAGTTGCACTCGGTTCTAATTGCGCCTCACGTCAGGCCAATATTGTTTTTCGTCTTTTACGAATTGTTTTTTTTTCTTTTTTTTGCATTTCGCCATCATCCACACCGTTGGTGCTCACCGGCCACCCCTTTTTCGTGTTTCTTTTGTGAGTAGAGATGGTTGTTGCCAAAAGCAAGATCAAGATCGTTAAGAAGAAGCGCTCGCGGTTCAACAGGTTCGCGTCCGAGAAATGGGTCCGCTTACACGTACGTATCACCAATTTTTTATTGTGTGTGTCGCTTTTTTGCCACACCCTTTCGTTTTAAAAAAAAAAAACGCACTCTCGTTCCATCGCGTTTTTTTTTTTTTTTTTTTTTTTGCCCAGTGCAGTGTTAAAGAAGTTTTTCTTTGCCAAACTCCACCTCGGTAATTTAATGCACACAAACAAATACAGCCCAACTGGCGAAAGCCGAGGGGTATCGATAACCGCATGAGACGCAAGTTTGGCGGCACAGCAGCCATGCCAGGCATCGGATTCGGGTCAGACAGACGAACCCGGTTCCGCCGCCCCGACCACTTCTACACATTCCACGTCAACAACCCAAAAGACATCGACCTCCTGTTGATGCACACCGGCACCTACGCCGCTGAAATCGCCAGCACTATCGGTGCCAAGAAGCGCAAAGCAATCCTCAAACGCGCAGCCAAGATGGGAGTGAAGGTCGAGAATGCCAAAGCACGCGTCCGCGCAGTGGTGTGTATTATTTTCCCACACATACTACATACATGTTTCTATATAGTATTATTATCAGTTCCTCCCTCTTTGAGTTTTTGGCCTTGCTCTCCGCAAACACATTTTTCACACACTACGCACCCGCACCGTTTCCTTTTTCTCTCTGTTATTAACAATCAATCCTCCATTACAATGCCGTTTCTGCAAGTTCTTACCTTGTTTCTATAGGAAAAGGAGTAAAACTATATTTTTCTTCCTGTTCATTGTCTTTTTTAATTGTTATGCTGGAACATGTCCTTTTTCCCGTTTTTGTAGTTGTTTCTTTCCATTCTTTCGGGTGGAGAAGGTTTGCCTTGAAGCTGTCCCTTTGCTTAGAAGTCGGAACTGAGTTCCTCTTCATTAATTACAGACTTCCCGCCTGGGTAGAATGTTAGTTTTAGTGGTGCGCAACCAAAAATGTGATGAGGGAAGCATACAAGGGGGTGATGTTGCTGTGCTGAGTGTGGGTAGGGAATATGTTGAAGTTGTTGCTGCCATTGAGCCTTCTACAAAGCAAGAAAGCTGCGACCCCGGGCAGGCGTGGCCCAGGTGGGGCTCTTCACTTCTGCCCTCATAGTCTCCATCAACACTGCCGGCACTGGCTCCAACACTTATATTTACACCAAGGCCTGTTGCACTGATGCTTGAGGCTGAGCCTAAGGCTGCTACAGCACTGGGTGTTGGAGGGGACGATCCTTTGTTGAAAATGGGTACAGTAACCGCACTGATGGGCGGTGTGGTAGTAGCAGGAACCACGACGAGAGTGGTTGTTGTTGTGGTTGTTGTTGCTGTAGGAGCGGGAGGTGTCACTTGGGGAGAAGTTGAGGCTACTTGTTTGTGCACATTTTTTGGATGCACTGTTTGGTGTTCTTGATCTGCGTTTTCTCGGCTGTCATCTTTTTTGCTCTCAATATGTGCACTGTCAACTTCACCTCTGTCTGCAGCGGAAGGGTGGATTTTTGAAATGATCACAAATTTGTTGTCATTTGAGGCCAAGGCGGATTCTTCTTGATTGTATGCATGCTGTCGAGTAGTAGAAGAGGTTGTTGTGACGGGGATCCCGTGTTTGTTGTGTCGATGGTGGTGATGGTGGTGGTGGGTGTCCATGTCATCTGTCTCATAAAAGGAACTTGATACAGATGGCAGCCTTAGATTTCCCGTTTCAGGTGTGGGGTATGCAGGGAGGGTGGGTGCACGTGGATAAAGACGCATCGCTGTTGTTGGTGGAAGAAAAACTGGAGAGCGGCCTCGGTGTGTTGTATCCATTATGCGAGAAAGATGAGTGCAGAGAAGACGGAGTTCCCAATCATATTCGTTGTAGCGAACCTGAATGTAATTAATCATGTCAATCAGGCATAGGCATACATCGTATTTTAGTAAAATAGACTTCTTTTTCTTCTTCAGGGGCTTCTTTTTCCCCGAAAACCCTTCTGGCAAGTATTGCTCAAAGAATTCGAACTGGGCAATTTTATTGGAGAAATCCCGTGAAAACCACTGAACTTGTCTGGGTAAATAGACCTACGAGAGTTTATTGATTTGGAAGTCAATTCCCTCATACCTGCTTTAGATTGCTGATGAAGTGTATGTTTTGGGCCGAGTAACTGCGCATTGCTTGGTTTAATTGCTCCTAAGGAAAAGGTCAAGCTGCATTTAAAGAGTGGTAAATTACATTAAGACTGGCACTGTGGAAAATACAAACTCCTGGGCTGCTCTACTGCATGTTAGGGTCATCTGACTTAGTGGGATTATGAAATACCACTGTGCACATGGTGATTGCAAAAGGAATTCGTGGATCTCGGGTTTCAACTGTGAAACGGCTTCTTGGATCGGACTCTTCAAACTTAGATGGGTTCAATGCAATTCCTAATGATGTGAGAACAAGCTAGATATTATTTAATTGACCATTTTCAGGAAGAGGCATATCACTTCTCAACAGGGAATATTCCACATCCCAGTGAGAGAAGGTGTGACCCCCAATAGTATATAGAAATTGTTGCATAAGCGATGCCTATCAGTTTGTGAATCACTACTGTATACATTCACTTGGAGATCACCTTCTCACGTAACTTAACGCTTATAGGCTCACTCGTGGGTAAAAGAGTGGTGACAGCAACACTATGCAGTGCCATGATATTGTAAATATTGAGCCAGAACGCAAGCTTCTGTTCTAAAGTTACAAGTCGTTCTAGTTGTACCTTGATATCGAAAGTTAGTAAATAAGGTTTTTGAGGTTCTAGTAACTGATTGGAGTTCACTTAAAGCAACAAGGAACTGGGAAAAATCTGAATGGTAGGATACAGCCACAATATTCTCATCCAAACAGATTCCCCAGTAACCACAGCGAAGGTAGATTTTCAGAATACTTTCCAGCAGATATATCGAAACTGATATTGAATGAACAATTGTTGATGAAGGGTTAAGTACGTTTCTCAGGGTCCCGAGCAACACCATAAAATCTTGGGTCTTTAACCAGAATCAAAAAGTAAATACTACTCTGAAGTCTAGAAGCTTACCTGAATTGACTATCCCGGAGCAAGGAAATTTTGAACCGACTCTGTTAAATTGGTTATTTTGAGTTATTTGGACAGTTGATATACACAGTCAAAGCTCGATCCAAAACATCAGAAGGGAAAAATTGGGAGTGAATGGCATTGGCGGCAGCAATTCTTGTCAATTCTTGGGCCACTGTGGAGTTGTGCCAATGTCTACTATCACCTTCCATCCCATCAAACAAGGGAGGGAGAACAATCGGCTGATCCATTACAGATGAAGTGGCACTACTCCCGCTGGCTCCAGCGCTGCCATAGGTGCCAGCAGCAGATGATGAAGCCAAAGCCGATGATGTGTGTTGTTGCTCATGCTGACTGTGAGATACAACTGTGGGAACAGAAGGCGTTGCTATGGGAGGGTGGTGTGGGAGAGGCTGGGCATGACTATGCATGTAAGGAGTGGGTGTCACTGTGTCTGCAAGTAGATCCACCCGGAATGTCGGTGCGAGCTGAAATAAAAATAAGAAACTTAAGAAAAATAGGCACTACTAACCCTATTGTCTTGGGAACTTTTATCAAGACCAGACTTAAAAACTGACAGTTTTCCATCTCGTATGAATGATGTATTGAACCTATGTTCTGTGAGTTAGGAAAAAACTTACTGAGAGAGACCAGAAATTAAAGAGCACTTCCTTTAAAATGAAATGAGAAAGGGTGGAGAATTGGTAGTACAAACATTGGAAGACGGCGAGGCAGTGATAATTTCAATATTGATATCTCCACACAATGGCACATTTGGTATATTCAACTCATGGAAGTCACTGCCCCAACTGCTAGCTTCTGATTCTTTGCAGTAATTTTGAAAGGATAATAGCAAGGAGAACTGAGAGGAAATGAGAAAAAATTTTTTTGAAGGTGGTTACAATGTTGGCATTCTCGTATGGATTGTCACTCATGAGTTGAAGGATTTTATCAAAAAATGTGTGCTGTACTACAGATGCATCCAGGTCCTCCTCAGGATTGTCAGAAAATTTCTTGGGCTTCTCTCTCCCTTTATCCAACTTCTTATTTGCTGTGCTGTTACTGGCCCCAGCACTGCCACCAGCACTTCCAACAGTAGTTGTTACTGCTCCTCCACTGCCGGTTGCTGTTGTGCTACTACCACCACTCACAATGGTAGATGTTGTTGTCGGGGGTGTAGCGCTGCTTGCACTAGCAGTTTCGGGTGACCTTTTATCTTTGTGCCACTTGCCCTTCTTTCCATTTGTTTTGTGATTGCCCTCTTCTCTTACTCTGAATGAGTAGACAAGAGATTTCCAGGAAAAAACTCTGCAGCCAATTTCTTTCAAGAATGAGATGATCTCTCAGGGCACTCACATACCAGTATTTTTTGGAAGTTTTGGCCTTGGACTTAGTACTATTTTCTTTAGCATTACCATTGCTCTATTCATGGAAAAGCCAGATTTCACGTACTGGGAAAAGTACTGTACGTACCGTATCTGACTTGGGATAGATACACACTATTTGATTGTCATACCCCAGCAATTCAAGGGAGCTCAAACATTACTTGCTTATTTACAGCTCGAGATATTTCAAAAAAAGCCAGGGCCTCTTCTGCTGTCTCCCACTCCCCTGTGAAGAGCAAGTAGGAGCAAATCATAACTCCCGTTCGGGCCTTGGTACAAGTGAGAAACAAGTGCGTAACCAAGGTCTGTTAACCTTTCCTTCTTTGCAATGAACAACAATGACGTTTTGGGGGTCACTTTTCAGCCAGGCGTCCTAAGAAGTATCTAAGCTCACAATTATTTAGGACCTCAGAATTACCACATCAACACAGAAGTGATTTATTAAATCTAGAGGCGGGACACTATTTTCGTCAAAAGGAAAAATAGCAACTTGAAATTAGTTAGGATATTTGGAAAATAATGATGAAAACCAACCTCTCTCGTGGAATTTAGCGTGATCGTACGTTCTCTCTGAACACCTACGCGTGCTTTTATTACTTATAATAGTTTCGAACCTAAACTTACAAATTGTATACCTAATAGATAGGAGACAGTGAGAAAAGTTTGAGAGCTTTTTAATGAAGGCTTACTCTGTAGTGATCCTTGTGAAAAGTCTCAAGAAACCTCAATACTTCCTTGTAGGGATTTCTGTTTGCGCCCTCTGTGCCCTCACTAGGGTATGCCATTGCTATTATTCTCGTTCCAATATCTTTGTCCCGGAAAAGTAAGGAAACAAACAGACCAGTTAAAAAACGGTAGCCCGTTTCAGAGATTCAGCCCACACAGGTCAGATCCAGATCAAATCCATTGTGACAGTATCGTCGTTTGTTCATTGCGCGTCGCCGTTTATTACCCCCGTAATTAATAAAAAGTTTAACGTAGATCCACTGTCTAGAAAAACAAAAATTCAAAAATTTCTTTGCGTGCCGCCAGTTTTTGGGAAGTGATTGTTCACTGTTTTTTCGTCTTTCACATAGTAGAAGAGGTGTTGGTGGTGTGACTGGGAGTGGAATGAGTAGTAGAAATGGTCATAGTTGTGGTCTTGGGTTTGGAATTAGAGTCGGAGCTGTTTGTGTTTGTATTTGGAACGGTGCTGGAATTGGAATTGGAATTAGAATGTGAAGTTGTGGGTGTGCCTGTGCCTCTGTTGGCGTTTTGGTGGTCAATTGGGCTGCATTCTATGAGAAGGTTGGTGGCCGTTTGCTTGATGTGATTGATCATATCGGAGAAGCGTGTCTGGGTGTCTTCGCGTTCACGTCCTTCTTCGAACTCTGGGACTGGGATGAGGGTTGATTGTTGGTCCAGGAGAATTTTCTTGGGTGTGTTGTCCAGGAAGAGCAGTGGGGTGCTTTGTTGCACTTGCGCCCCTCTTTTCACCAGGATGCTCCTCAGGAACTGTGTATCCTTGAAGCTGAATGGGGCGTCTGAGGTCCGGAAGCGGTTGGCGGCGCAGGATTTGGAGTCCAAAACGAAGTCCCATTCGCTCCACTCAAAGTCCGGTAGACAATACTGTTGTAGGCCCGCTTCTATGAAAGAAAGGAATTCGGATGAGCGGCTTGTCCACCAGCCGATTATTATGCCACCGTGCCATGCGGATTTGAGGTCACGGAAGCATTGGATCAAGTCTTTTGCTTGCCGCCGGATGTACATACATCTCTTAAGTGATTCTGACACTATCGCTGGGTTCGTACTTCCTAAAAGAGGGATTGATTGTCTGAGAATGTTTACTATGACCCCGTTGATGTCGACAACAATAATCAGTCTTGGACGAGCGGAAAAGTCGGGACTATTTTGGAGAGGCAGGCGTGACCACGCATGCGATGGATCATACCACAGATGTTTTTGGAATTGCTGAATGACTGCCTGAGGTTTTGTGCACGGGTCTCTGGTGAACATTTGTAGCATTGCCATACGTTTGAGAGCCTTTTGACGTTCCACACCTAAAGTCCGAAAAGCAAGGGATATTCTTGAACCATATGTTAACACACCTTCCAAAGATGCGAACTTAGTAAGAGTGACATTAAAGTCAAATAACTTTCTCGGAACCAATACTATTCGCTGTATCTGCGGCGGAGGGAGGTGCGTCTTATATCTGATAAATTGTGCAGTCCGACCCCAGCTGAGTTCCATGGAAGCCACTTGCGCAAAATCATTGAAATAGTCCCATATCTATGTAATCAAATGCCGGGTATTATTGAGGCATGTAACGACGTGAATTCATACCTTGTCCAGGGCAGACTGAAGCTCTCGTTTAGCAGATGTTCCTTGCGCGGTGTGTTTAAACTGCCCAAGTATTCGTCAGCTTTGTTGAAGAGGTTCTAAACGTTCTAAAGTACCCTTTTTGGGAGGGACAGGTCATACTGGATGACAGAGTCATCAACATCGATGTCGCAGAGCACCTGGCGTGGCGGGCACCGCCTTTCCGCATCCACTAGAATATTACATTTGGGGAAAATATCTTGTCCCAGCTTGTATTTGGTTGAGATTTCTCACAGTAAAAAAAAACAGAGAACACACCCTATGTAAGTAAAAGTAGTCCATAGAGTTGTCCTCCCACCTGACCCAAACACATTTCAGTTCTGGATCCCTTGGTGAGCCACCCATGAAAATTTGAGATGCCTTCCGAATGCTGCTCGACTGGCGGGCAATCATAGCTGAAATTACCTTTTGGTCCTCCGGGTGTATAACCTCACCAAAAGAGTAATAAGAATGAAGCTTGTTGCTGTTACAGAAAAGAGTGAGCAATGTAGGGGGAGTGGGAATCAAAATGGAAAATGAAATTTCACATGTAGAGCAATAGGTCCGCAGAAGAGAACGAAAAGTCGGACAAAAGAATGGGCTGGCCGAAAAGGCAATCCATAGTGCACATTCGAACCGGCTAGTTTCAAGTGTTAACTATTTCGTGCCACAAAACAAAAAAAAAAAAGAGAGAGAGAGCCGAACACCAACAAAACAAACCACCGTAGCAAATTAAGCTACCACACCACAATAATAAGGTGAGGAGTTGAAGGAGCGAAGAAGGTTGGTAGGTAGGTGACTGGAGCCGCGAGGGAACCACGCAACAAACAGTCCCGGGGGAGAAAGAAGTGACGGCAAAGAGAAGCGTCGATGCACATTTGGTTGATTTGAGACAGGCTAGCCACGGGCGCTTTGCCGGTGCCAAGGAAGAATTTCAAGGAAAGATCACTGTTTGTCAACAAAGCAAACAAAAAATCAGGAAAAGGGAGAAGGGATGAAAGTTGCCTGGGTCGTGTTGCTTGCCTCGCTCTCTGTTTGCTGTGGCTCGGTTCAAAATGAAGTAAATGGTCTTTTTGGGGCCGCAGTTGAACCAACAACTGTAGGCTGCTTGGTCGCACGATGTTTCTAGAAGAACGATGTTTGCTGAATCAAGCGACTCACAAGAAGGCAGTTTTGGGGAGTGCCCAGATTCGTATGAATGCGAGTCTGGCAACAGTTGCTGTTGTGAGGAAATAAACGACGTGCAGTATTGTGCCACAACACCTGACGGGTGAGTTCCTGTGCCTCAAGTACACACAAATCTTCCATTATCTAACCAGACTTTGCCCCAAAACAGGGAGTCCTGGTTGTGCATGGACACAACAACGTGGGAGTGCTGTGGATGCACAGAAGACTACTGTGTGGAGTGCAACAACTCTGAGGGCTGGATCTGCGACGTAGATCTCGACGCAGAGCAGTACATCTGCGTGAGTGGTGCTTCTGTGTCCATTATATCCTCGCTCTTCGTTCTGTGTTGTCTGTGCCTAGTGGCCTTCATTTAAATAGGAAAATTGATTTCATCGAAATCTTTATCCTTCTTCCTTTTCTTTTTTTTTGACACGCGGACCGGCAACTTAAGGTGTCAATTCGAGGTGCTGTTCTGTGGGGCATCGTTTGTTTTTGTTGAGAAGGCAAAAGCAAGATCTAAATCGAAGAGGATGAGGGGAGGGTCGTTGTTGGTGTTTGTGTTGGGGGCGCTGTTGGCCTTCGTCAGTTGTATCGAACTTCCGCAATACGACAACTCAATGGTGAACAAGCAGTTCTCTTTCGCCAAGCCGTTTCTCAGGGGTACCCTCTCATAACTCCACTATGCGCAATGTAATTTCTCGGAGCTGCTATATTAAATTATCCCTCTTGAAAAAAGGTCACGGGGCAATACAGTATTGGAGTTTTGGAGGTACCACAGTTGTGACGGATGACTATATCCGGCTTACTCCGGCCAGCCCTTCGAGAGCTGGTTTCATTTGGACTATCTCTGTATGTTAAATTTGTCTGCCCTTGTTGTATTGATAGTTATGCTTTAAGCGGGTGAATCTGGAAGATTGGGAAGTCATTCTTGAATTCAAAATAAGTGGTGGAGGTAGATTGGGTGCTGATGGGTTTGCGTTCTGGTACACCCAGGAACCCATGAAAGAGGGTCCAGTTTATGGGTCTAAGGACTTTTGGACAGGCCTCATGATTTCCTTTGATACATTTGATAATGACGGTCAGGTGTGCTTCCTCTTTTGCTTTAGTCACTAATGTCTCATCTGTATTAGAGGAACAATCCAGCTATTGTCGCAATAGAGAATGACGGAACAAAAAGCTTTTCTGCCGCCACAGATGGAATGGATTTGCAACTAGCAAGCTGCCAAGCCTACTTCCGCTCAACCTCCAAAAATACCAGAGCAAGAATACGATATGAAGGTTCCACAAACCGTCTCTGGGTATCAGCACTCTGTATCTTTATGCTGTGACATTAATTCAGGTGTGGACTGATAGCTATTTTGATAACAACTGGATCCTATGTATTGATGGGGAGTCTGTTGTTTTACCCCCTGGTTATTACTTTGGGTTAAGTGCTGCCACTGGTGCCCTTTTTGGTAGGACATAATCTTAATTTCTTTTCTTTCTTGTTCTTTTGGTCACATGTCACAGATAATCATGACATTTACTCTGTGACTACCTACAGTCTCAGACAGGTATGTCTTGCTGTATTTTTATATTTCTCTTATTCGATTACAGGCGGAACCCCTGGGCCAAGCACGCACGGGCCCTACACTTTCACCAGCATCACCTAAACCCCCAATTTCCGTACGTGTAGCACCACAACAAGAACCTGAACAACCAGTGCCTCCACAACCAGTACCTCCACAACAAGTTAGAGGAGACCCGTCCACGCAACAAATGGATCCCTACTACTCGGTACTCTTTTTACTCCCGTTATCATATGACCTCTCTTCAGGCCATTTTGGACAAATTAAATAAATTAAAATCGGAAGGTTCTGAACAGATCCCACAAGAACGACAAGACTACCCTCCTCTCCCCCAATCTGTATTGACCAATAATTTTACTCTTCACCAACTTAATTCCAGGGTGAGACAAACGTAGAAAATTACCTGCAAAGTTTACTCTCTTCCTCATTAGAAGCATTCCAGGTATAGTTATATTCCTCTTCTTTTGGTATATTTGATGAAATCTAGAGACTTGAACAACAGCTTCTCTTAATTGTTGAAGTTCAACGAAAACTCGCGGAGTCCTCACTGACAGAGGCATACATGCAAACAGAACTTGAAGCTGTAGAACTTCATTTTTCTTCTATCAATGCCGCCAATACTCGTGCAGTCGAGAGTCTTACGTAAGCCCTTCCGCTGAATCTTTTTTCACCAAACAGTACTCAGGAGTTTCGTTCAAGACCTGAAAACAAGTGCTGGAAGGATTGGTGAGATTGCTACAGCACAAGTTTCCCTTTTAAACACTATAAGACAGCAAACCGAGGTAAGCCCATATCCCGGCTCCACTGCATTCACATTCTTGTAGTCTCTTGCCCGTGAGACCAAATTGCTGAACGATAAAATCGGCTCCACTGCAGCCAACACACTGCGTACCATAGAGAGTAGAACCTCTCTTGGATTTTGGGTGTTCTTTGTGCTCTTCCAAGTAGCCATTGTCGCCGCCTTGGTCATCTGGAAGAAGCTCCGCGACGACATTGCCCGAAAGATTATTTGATGCCCATGAAAGACATTCCTCCTCCCATCCTTTCCATGTCCGTTATGTAGTAATTTTCTGCCAAATAACAAAGCCACAAACAAAAACACAAACAAATGGCCGCTGCCGATTCCACAAGGCACCGAGCCGGACTCAAGCTTGTGTGCATTTCTGACACACACAACAAACACCAAACAGTCTCGTTCTCGCACCTCCCGCCTCCCGACGACTCCACCTTCGTGCTCCACGCAGGTGACTTTTGCAAATGGCCCAACACACAAGGTAAAAAAGGCCAAGGGAGGAGAATAGGGGGTTTTATATATGGGGGGTCAACAACAAAAAGGAGTGTGAGTTGGTGGGTCTTCTAGACACATGGGATGAATGACACAGGGATAAAGAACAGGTTGTGGAGTTCAATGACTGGATGGGGAACGAGCCTTACCTGAGCCTGATACCTAGAGAACGGAAGCTTGTTGTTGTTGGGAACCACGACCATCACCCGTTGGTTCCTTGGCGGGCTCCGTGGAGGGCTGTGAAGGACTTCAATTTCACACTGCTTGACAACCGGTCTGTGTTCTTTGATGTGCCTGATTTACCAGGTGATTTATTGATACACCTACTGGACTGACTGTAGAAATCTTTTTTTGTGTGTTCGTGTGCTGTGTGTGGCTAAGTTAGTTTGAGTTTTACTTACTTGAGCGTTTTCGTTTGTGTCTTATGTTATACTGAAAGGTGGGTGGAATTCTATAGGATAAGCCACTCATTATGGTTCCAGAAGGTGCCAACAGAGTGCACTTCTTTGGTACTTCCTACCACAAGCCAATATTGTCATCATGGCAATCCATAATACCTTCAGACTGTGATATTCTCATCACTCACGCGCCCTGCCGATTTGGTTTGAACTCTATCTTAACCATATACCTCTCTAATTCACTGAATTCCAAGGAGACCGGCTTGCAGATGATGAACTGTGCCAAGCAGTTGCAAGGCTTGGCAGGCCTCATACACTTCCATTTAGAGTTTGCCTTTCTGGGCATGCACATGAAAGGCACTTTCTGGAGCAAACACCCTGTGTTCCCGGTGGGGAATTACATTGGTGGATTGGGGCAGCAATGGGCCATCATCCCCCTCCTCTTGTTGTTGTCACACATACTGGTGTTGAGTACTTTTGATAGAATAAAAATAACTGAATTGTTTTTACATAACAAGACAACAACGGATTGTGTAGGTGTACTTCCTCGCTGGCTTTCTGTGTTGCCTGGGGCTGCGAGGTGGTGAGATTATTTTTACAGTTTTTATGTGTTTTGGTGTGGATCCATTTGGGTTGGATAGTGTCATACTCCCTCTGGTGCGGTGGGGTGAGTCTGTAGTTTGCTTTGGAGAAGAGTGTGTAGATGGTTCTTTAAGCGGAACGAAAACGTAGTCTGGTGACAGAGGGTGTGTATTTTCGTCGGGGTCTTTGTTGGCATCAGTAACAGAAGCAGAAGTAGAAGCAGAAGCTGCATCGCCACTGCTAGAACTCAGTTGAAGGCGTGTGATAGTGGGTACTGAGGCGAACGCGATCGCCGATGTAGGGGGAGTGGAGGAAGCTGGAGCGGTTGTCATTGTGGGAGAAGGGGTGAGGCTGTGTGCCGCGGCGGCGCTGGAGACTCCACCAGGTGGTTCCCGTGCACTGTCAGAAGGACAGGGCGCCGGGGTTGTGGTGGTGGTAGTGGTGGTGGTATTCGAAGTATTTCCAGTGGCAGGCTGTGATGGTTTTCCGCTCGGATGAGGTGCTTCATCTTTAATAACCTGGGTGGTGAAAAGGTGCTCTGGTAAGTGAATGGTACAATTTTACTAGGAAATAAAAAGAAAAAGCAAAAGTAAAAACTGTACCATTGCATTCACTGTGAATTTACCGGAATCGGACAATTCAGGGCAGTCGTTGAACGAAAGGGGCTCCCAAAGCCTGTGCCCATCCAAAGTGAAAAGCTGCGTCCTTTCAAACGGCATATGTTGGTCCCCAAATCGATCACACACTGCAGCCTTGAGATTGAGAAAGGTGTCCCCAATGGACATGTGCAAATTTACAACTTGGCGCCCCTCGCTGCCTCCCAATCCGCCAGCCTCCGTGGACTGAGGCTGAGACTGAGAGGAATCATACTGGACCAATACAGTGATTTCACACATGTGCTTGACCTCAGGCTGATCGTCGACGTCGGAATTGTAGCCGACAAGAGACGTGAGGTTGAGTTTGGCTTGTGGGAGATTTTTGTGTTGAGGGGGAGAGGGCGTGACGACAGTGGGGTTTGGATCGACGTCGTCGTCGTGGGGGGCTTGTGGGGGGCTGAGGGTGGGCGACTTGAGGATGGGAGGAGAGGAGTCGTGGCTGGGGATTATGGGTGGTGGGCCAGTGGGGGAGGCACCGTCGGGCTCGGAGGGAGTGGGCGAGATTATGGGACGAGCAAGGAGGTGCCCCGAGGGAGACGACGTCACGCCCTCGTTGGTTGTTGTGGCCATGCCCAAAAGGAAATAAAAATAATTAAAAAAAAAAAAGGGTTGTACAACAGGTATGATGGTCCCACCACCAACAAAAAAACAGGAAAGACGGGAGGAGAAAACCAAAGAGGAAAAAAAAGTTGTAATTTTTGTTGGATCAAAAACGGACAATTTCGGGCCTTCTTTTGTTTTGCTTTGTAGCCTTCCTCACCTTTTTTTGGACGTTTTCGTCTTATCCTAATGGCACTTTATCTTCAGATCAAGTACAACGTGATATTTCACGGGCGTCTGCAAAACCTGAGGGGAGGCCATTGGTGGGAAGCACTTCCCACAACGCGTGTGTGTTTCTCTCCTCGTTGTTCAGAGTACATTCGAGATTTTAGTGCAGAAGTGATGATCAAACCATTTCCCCACACTCTTCGAACCAAGTGTCAAAACAAGTGTAATTTTGTTGAAGAGGCGGCCGTGAAGAGGTCCTCGAAGATCCTACAGTCTCATCGTTATGAGTTTTCCGTACGAGTACATCTTCAAGTATATTGTGATCGGTATGTTTGTCTGGTGCATTCTCGTGTGTTTGTTGCTGATGATGATTTTTTTTTTCTTTATATGCATAGGAGACACTGGCGTTGGGAAGAGCTGTTTGTTGCATCAATTCACTGAAGCGAGATGTTGATTTCCCCTCTCTTTGCTTCTCTGCAATATTCTTCCTATATATTTCGATATACCTTACTTTTTAACTGAAGATATTTGTGCAACCTAACACACAAACAAGTCGTGGGAGATTGTCAACATACTATTGGTGTTGAATTCGGTACTAGAATAGTTGACGTTGATTCTAGGAAAGTCAAACTACAAATTTGGGTACCGTTTCTCTTTTTCGTAGTGGATCGTAACAATAACAGGATACTGCTGGACAAGAAAGATTCCGGTTGGTTTGTTGGCCAACACTTTTCTTTTCTTCGGTAGTTACAATTTTCCTGCAGGTCTGTATGTAGAGCTTACTATCGCGGAGCTGTAGGTCACTGTTTTATCTTATTGTCTTAGTTCCTCATCTCTATTTCTCCACCCTTCTTTTTATTAGGCGCCCTTTTATGTTATGATACTAGCAGGTCTACTTCTCCATTTCCCGTTTTTCGTCTTACGGAATATCTGTTGAACAGGCGGGACACCTTCAACAATATATCCAGTTGGTTGTCTGATGCCCGCAGCTTGACAGGTATTTCTGTCAGTGGACCCTCCTAATATCACAAAGGAACACACACTGTTATAATGCTCATTGGTACAAAAACTGACCTTCTAGAACAACGACAAGTCTCATACGACGAAGCAAGACAGTTCGCTGAGGATAATGGTACCCTGCTCGCACATGTCTTCTTTTTCCTCACTGCAAATAAGGATTAATGTTTGCGGAAACGAGTTCGAAAACGTGAGTGTGCAAAGCAATTAACATTATTTGAAAACATTTTCAAATACAGAGGTGAAAATGTTGAAGAAGCCTTTCTGCAGACAGCATATACTATATACCGAAATATTCTGGAGTGGTAAGAAACTATGAAGAACTAAACCCAAAAACACTTACTCCTCAAAGTACGGAGCCTGATCAACCCCCTCTGCCACCCAAGAATGAAAATAGTGATTGTTGCTAGAACACCTTATGTAACTTTTTGTTAAATGCCAATAAAAAAAAACAGAAACAAAACAATACAACTATTCTTCTTTTTTCTGATGTTTACACTGAACTTTCTTTCCCTCCCATCCCCGCTCTACATAGTACAGTACAGCACACACCCTTCTTTAGGGTCTGGAAATCCAGTCGTTTAGTGACAGCCATTCCTTCCTTCATGTGCCACTTTTCTCGGTGGTGTCTGAGCGCCGTAGTTGCACCACAGGGCGGGTGTTTATCTGCCGCTGAAGTATCTGGGGTGTGCTGCATGCCGTGATGGATGCAGGGGGTGGTGTGGCTGCGGCATTGGCATGGTCTTGGTTTTTCATGTGGTGTAGCAGTGATGCAACTTCCTCAAAGTTGGGTCTGTCATCGGGATTCTCGGCCCAGCAGGTTCGGATCAGCTTTTGTTTTGTTATGTTATGATTGGCAGTTTGCTGGGAATTTGAAAGTACCTTGAGGAACAGTACGGGTGGTGGTGCAAAGTCACTACTCTCAAAGTCCCAAAGGGGACGGCCACCCTCTCTGACATATGTTTCTATTTCATGTTCGTACTTGAATTCCGCGTAGGGAATCTGTAGCTTGGATATTTCCCATAGAACAATACCAAAGCTGTACCTGGAACAATGTTATTTGAGAGTGTGACTGGGTGCCACATACACGTCAGCTTTTGCTGTGTATTCTCCCGAGTTTCGTAGTACCTCAGGGGCGCTCCACCTCACTGTACCGAGAGTCTTTGACATGATTGTCCGTATATGTGTGGAAATTCCTGTGAACATGATAAGGTCACAAAACTGTCGTGATTGGCATTACCGAAATCTTTTGGGTATTAGTAAGCCTGTGAATTTTGAGAAAAAAAGAGGATACCAGCTATTTTTGCAGTCAAAGTATCGTCTATTAGAATATTGGCTATAATATTTTCGTTGTTATAGAGAAGTGCATAGAGAAGGAAAACAAACCACTCTTTAGATCGCGATGCATCAGAGGGGGGGTCAAGGAATGAAGGTATTCCTGAATAAAGTTATAAGGTGAATGACTCAGTTTTTTCACACCATCCCAAGGGCCGAATCCAAAGCAATTTGAAGTCGAATTGACCAGTCCCATAGTTTTTTTGTTTGAGTCTGAATGACATCAAACAAGCTTCCATTTGCAGCAAGCTCAGTCACGATGCTCAATGGAGGGGTAACGGTGGCTCCAATGAAGAGAACAATATTTGGATGCCGCAAGGACCTTCTATGATAAGATGGAAAATTGGAGATGTTGAGACGAACTGTAAAAGGGAGACTTCTTTTCGAAAGCTCTCTACACTCCCATCAGATATATTAGCTTCCACAAACGTTTTGACAGCCACAATTGAATGCTGTGCAAGTTCAATAAAAATTTCAGGTAGGAGATTAGAAACCCGGTAGTAAGCCTTGCTTACAACTCCAGAGGCACCCATGGCTATTGGTGGGAATACAATTTTTAGATCCTTGTGCTCAATAACAAAGCCACCAAAGTCCAGTGTAACCTCGGTTTTAAATCCTAGCTTATGTAAGAGATTGATGGAGCAGTGCGTAAAACTACTATTGTTTTCTACAAATATTTGTGGTACGGTTTCATCTTGTTGTATCTTGTTCTTCCTCTTGACAAATATAACTGATAATACGATTCCCTTGTTCAAGTCAAGAATTCCAATTGCAGAGGTAGTTATACCAATAATAGGATCGCACAGAAACATAAAGCAGAAGGGACAGCAATCCAAACAACAGGTAATGGAGTAGCAGAGCAATTAGGTAGCCACTGTGTCCATACGTCAACATTCTGTTTCACCCAATAACATGCAGCTTCCTCGATACTGCACTGTTTCTAATTGAAGTTGGAAACATTTCATGCGGAAACACCTGTAGAGTACCGCTTTTGCCAGCATTTGGATTTGGTCGTTATTTGTATAACTGAACTTCTGTAAGAGATAATATGCAGATGGTGACTTCCTCTGCAAAAATGGGGAAAGCACTTTCAGTAGGACATCTCCTGGGTAATCACAATAGATTCCTCCCACAGCTGCTCTTGAATAGCATTCCACTGTTACCTTTATATTGAGTGCCATGCTTTAGTTTTGTGGAGTTGAATACCGCTATAAGGTGGCAGTGAAACACGAGTCAAATCATACTCCGTAAAAATATAATGGGGTGTCCACCAATAGAAGAGTGCGGGTGTTGGTAGTGCAATACGGGAAAGCATATCCGCTTCATCTTTGACCCTTGAGATACTCAGAGGGTACCGGTTGTTGGTGATAATATCTCCATCGTAGCTTTTCTATAAAATCGTCAAGAAGTGGCACAAGTCCAAGCGCTTACCCAATCGGGTGGGCCTTCAAGTAGGGTATCATTAAAAACTGACGAGACCTGGGCTATTTCTATTGTACTGAGTGCAGACCAGTCTCGTGCATTTGGCCAGTCTGTAAGAACAAACGATTGGAAGTACCATCCTGAAATCGGTGAATAAAACGCTGTGGACAGCATTTAAAAAAAAACCTATTTGGCCAATCACTCCAAGAGGGGAAGATTGCAGGAATCCTGAAGAAATGTATTCATAGATACTGGCTTTATTGTTCTCGGTCCTGTGAAAGTGTGAACATTGACAGCGGTGTCAACATATTACCATAATTCAAGGCATACATCAAGCTGGCTGTTGTTCAAGAGCGAAAACATTGCATACTCATCTAAAACAAGAATTTGAAAATAAAGCATAATGGTCAGGACAAAGTTTTGATTCGAATCCTCCTGGCACACCAATGTCAACGATGTTGACACTGACATCTAGGATTTGTGTGAGTAGAAGCCTGGCCACTTCCACATTAAGAAAACTAGAATCCCACGCCTGCCGTGCAATAGCAACACCACCTTGACTTGAAAAAGAAATAAAACGTGTGAGTTTTCAGCTGAACTCGCAAACGATACCCAGACCATAAGTGGGGTTCCCAAGATACCCGTTTGAATCAATTTGGACAGTGCACGAGGGCTTGGGCACCACGCACTCATAGGGCACCGGGCCGCAATCGTCCTGGTCATCGTCGTCGCCGCCATCACCGTCCCCGCACCGCACAAGCTGCGTGCACAGCAGCAGAAACAAGCCCAACGCAACAACCTCCACACCAACTTTCCTTCCGATCATTTGTTGTTGTGTGTCTCCGTTTGGGGTGCGGTGATGTGTTTGACGTGTGGACAACGGGGAAAGTTTGTTTCACTGATCAATGAACCTAACACGGAGGATCTTTGGTGAGCTTCCGTGGTGTTGCTGGTATCCACTCAATTACACTGCGGAGGCAAGGGGGAGGAAGCCGTCGAGGGGCTGCATGGTGAAACCGGAGGAGTCGTCTCCCGAGTCAGCGTCTAGGAAGTGCATCTCTATCTCCTGTGCGTGGTCCATGTCGTGCAGCGCGTAGTGGTGACATGCGAGGGTGTTGGTTGTATTGCCTTCTATGGCCCAGCTGCACAGCACTTTGCGAACGCCGCGATGTGCTCTCTCCAAGAACCCCCAGACGTGACGGCGGAAACTCGTGGTGCAAGGAGTGTTTTGCTGCCACTTCCTAGGTAGAAGAGTGGCACGCTGTGTTCCCATCTTCTGTAACGCAGTCACCGATTGGCAGCTGTCTTCACATATGAACAGACTTGCAGTGATTACAGCAGCAAAAGGAATAAGCATAACGGAGCAACAATCGACCCTAAACTGTATTATAGTCAAGTGATGGAGTAGTAACAATACAGTGTTAAAACCTGCATATTCCACAGTTTGGGCAAGTAATATGGAATCCATCTCACTCCAGGGTATGCAATGTGATCCACGGAGTACAGTATTATGAAAATCATGAACTGAATCAAGCACAATAAAGCACAATAACACCGAAATAGGTAAAACAGGCCCGGCACTCTTCCTCTGCTGACTGTACAAAACAAACAGTGTGTAACGAGCCCATACCCAACGCCAAATATAAATCCTGCACCTGATCTGGTTACAATTTGGTGCAACAAGTAAGACTTACCAAATACTTTGTAGGCTCGCTCATAGGAGCACAGTATTGAAAAAGACCAACTCCAATTTCCATAAGGTACGAGAAGACGGACAAAAATAATGAAGGATGCCAAGGAGAGACCCCAAAAAGATATGAACATAGCTACGGCAAGAGCGCAAGCTGATCGATTGACGAACTATGAAGAATGAATAAAAATGTCATCAGGTATTGACGATACCCCATTGGCACTTTTGCACATTACAATGGAAAAGAAATCTAAATATGTCCATCTGTAGAGACAGAATGCGAACAAGCACAACAACGTGGCGCAACCAATAACAGTCACGATACTGTTAGTTACAATACGACCCCACATATCCCAACTCTCCAGTTCTCCAAATTTTTGGATAAGAGTCTTGGTTTGCATTTGATAGAAAATGATGGCATCTTTTTACAACGGGAGAGCGCCTGACAAATAGCCAAAAAGTGAGAGTAAAAGGTACCTGGATCATTGAATCCTTCTAAAAAAGGTGTATCACTCTGCAGTACTAGCTGGCTCTCAAGGTAAGTTTCTTTTCCTACTTTCTTTGCAAAATGGGCAATAAACCTGTTCAAGTTGGATTTTTCTCAGCTTCATATTTTACCTTTGTTTTTGTTTCCACAGTGCTTGCCAACTGAGTCTTAACTCTTTTTCAGTAAGTAAAGGTAGAGCAGTGTCCACAATTAATCCTTCAGATTGTGCAGGGGGAGGAATTGAAAGCAATGCGGATATTGTGGCACTGAGATCTGTAATGTGGGGAATTTTGTTCACGTCGCTTCCCAACTGCTTGGATTTCAATTTCGTATCCTTTGAGTATATTACCAAAGGTATTTGCATCACAACTATGAAGAATTTAGCTTCTCGGTGGTGCACATCACGAACTTGTTTCAGGGCCTCCATGTCCGCCAGGGGGTATATGCCCATGATCGGCAGCAATGATAATCACTGTGTCTTTTGCTGCTGCATTGAGAATAGATTCAAGAAAGTGTGCCAAGGATTTTATCGCACTCTGGAATCTAATATCGGATAAATAAATAGAATGTTTTGGGGAGAATACTCTTGAGATCTCACGCCATGATCATGTGCAACATAGTCCGTATTTATCAGAGAAGCAAATGACAAACGTGACTTATCACTCAAGGCCAGATGTTTGACAAGAACCTTTGGGAAAAATGATGGCAACGAAAAAAACCACTGCTCTCACATCTGTAGTTAGTCTATCGTGGTGTATCCATGTTGCCCCATTTGTCGTATCTTCAATGGCCCCAACTATTCCGTACCCTAATAAAACTCAGGACCAGCAACGGTTCAAATTATTACCGTCAAACGGTTCCAGTGACAATGTTCCTGCCCAGAATCCTTCCCCTGTGGCAGTTAAACCGGGTTCAAATTAAGAAAGCATACCTATTACCGAGCGGGAAATATTGTATTGCTTTGCTTCCCTGAGAACGGAATCCTCTACAATAGCTCGAGGCCCATTCCCAACGAACCTAAAAGTGTCAGGTTTTTAGGTCAGGAGTGTCACAAACCCTGTGAAACCTACACGCATTAAAAAAGAAAAACGCAAGAGATTTACTTTCCTGGGGACATTCCGGTTAACATGGATATCCAAGCACCATCACTTGAACTTGGCAAAACAGATTCCATTATGGAAAGTGCCATGTCATTACTGAAACTCGAATTGAAAAGGAGTGTATGCAATGCATTATCTTCCTCTACCGTATACCACCTATAGGCCTGTGAGACCAAGACCATTTCCATCAGAGAAATCTTACGGAATGCCATCTACAGTAATGTACACCACTTGTCTGTGGATCGTTTCCTTGGGCAACGGTGGGTTTGTGTTGGTTTCATTTATCATATCAAGCAACTCATTGGTATTCCAGAAAGATCCCTTTTAATGTCTGAGAAGACTCATGTAAAAGAAGAATGTTACGTGGCTCGAATCTTTGAAAAAAACGGACATAACAGTGCTTATTGAAAACAGCACACTAAAACAGAGTAGGATTACAGCAACGGTTCTTATTCCCGAGGCATGCAGATGATCTCTGTTTGTGTGTGATTTTCGAGATCCGTTACCAACAGCACAACGAGAAAACTACTCACTTTCTTATATGGGCACATCTCGTATGCTGCACGACCGGCTTGTTTGGATGCTGGGACCACATTTTGTTTCTGTTTGACAGTACAGATCTCGCTTTTTTTAAAACACAACTGAGATGTAATCATTCCGGCAATTTATTACCCCCACATTTTTATGGACTGGTGTGTTGTAGTTTTCAGAAGCTGAAGTGAAGAGTTCGGTTCTCACAGGGGTGAGACAATCAAGAAACCGAAACGATCACCCGTTGTTTTCAAAGAAAAAAATAAAGATGTTGGCGGATCTGCAGGCGAGGAAGGAACGGTTAAGATCCCACCAACAACAGCAGGAAGTAACGCAGTTGGTGTTCGACGGTGCCGCATGGCAAGTGTGCATGCAACCGAATCTGGGTGGATCTCGTTTTTTCTTTCACTTGCGGCTAACTCGCGTGCGTCGTTTTTTTTTTTTTTTTATTCGCAGACCGCACCTCCGCTGCCGCCTACGGAAGAACCTGATGTGCTGAAATTTATTACGTTCAACATCGACTGCACTCCACCACTTCGCGAGGAGAGGGCGCAGGCGCTGTCGCTGCTAATTGGCGGCCTGAATCCTGATATAATAGCACTGCAGGAGTGCACGCCGCCTGCGCTGTCGTGCTTGATGGCAACTCCGGCAGTCAGGAGGTACCATTTCCTGTCAGTACCTGTATCTGGGGCAGAGGGTTTTATGGTGGGCATGCTGTCGAGGTGGCCACTCTCGGACCCACGTGTTGTGGATTTAGAGGGCAGACCAGCTGTATGTTTTTTTATTATTATGCTGATGATAGGGAAAGTTCCGTTCGCTGACAGGTTATCCTGTAGCTTACTGCCTCACTTAATGTACGGAAGTCAGATAATACCACCTACCCCATTGGAATAGGATGTTGCAACACAATTTTGACTGTGAAGTGTTTTTTTAAACTCCGCTTTTAGGTGTGCATCTAATAAGTGGAAATAATCCGTTTAGGAGAGAGCAGCAAATCAAATCCATGGCCACACGCCTGGAATGCTTCGAACACAATTGTAAGTTGTTTTCATTCATGCTCACGTGACCATTAATGAAGTGAGGTAGTTGTTATGGGGGACTTCAATGCCTGTATACCTGAAGAAGACTCGCTGTCCGTTCAGAAAGTAGGGTATGATGACGCTTGGGTTACCCTTCACGGGAAAGCTCCTGGGGCAACTGGCTTTGGACATAGGTTCATTTCCTTTTATTGTTACCCATCCATGGTTTCCCCCTCCCTCAAGAATACACAGGCTGGACAAAGTCATTTTCAAATCCGCGGCGTGGCTACCCCTGACAATTGACATTGTCGGAAATACCCCAGTCACCGCACCCGGGACAGCAAAGCCATTTTTTATCTCGGACCATTTCGGTCTATGTTGCTCATTCAAAAGAAGGAGGATCTAAAAACAACAAATTGTGTTATCTGTTTCTGGCCTCTTCAATAATTAGCAGTTCCAGCCAATAATGGGTCTCTGTTCTTAGGCAGAGTAACAGCCTTGTGGGATAACGGCCTCGTTGCCGACTCCACACTCGTTGTTGCCACCGCACATGCGGAAGTAGCCACTCTCGCCCCAAGTAGCACCCCATGAGTTCCTGTGCGGAGACAAGTTGTCAGTACAGAAAAAAGGAGTGCAACACAGTCTGGGGATACTCACTTGATCGTGTACGAGTTGGTGGAGGCTGTCATTCCAGCCACAAGGACGGCGTGGTCAATGTTCTTTGGGTCGCACTGTTGGGGAAAGGGTTACTTACTTGCAAGGAACTATGGGGTTGTGGAAAAGTACCACAGATGGGCACCAGACTCCGCTTGAATAGTCGGAAAGAGTCTCTGCGTTAATGCCTACATCAACAGGCTGGACCATAGCGGCAGCTTGGAGATCTGCTTCGGTGGCGATTTCCTTGAAGGATGTAATATACCCCACATACTTCTTTGCCTCTTCCCTGTTAATATGTTAGGCACAATTGTTTCCAGTGACGTCACACATACGCGCATTTGCCAGCTTTAAGAACTGAGGTGTAAGGATAATCGTCCTCTGTCTCCAAGCCTACCTTGTTGTCAATCATCCATTGCATGGCGCCACTCTCCAAGCCACCCTCGCACCCACTGCAGTGGTATTTTATTCCGGAGACACAGTCCACGAGTTGTTGTTCAGAGAAGGAGGTAAGAGTGTATCCAGCAAGCTGGTAGCATCCCTCAATTGACCTAACAAAGTCAGGGAGGAAAGACAAAAGGAAAGGTGGTATGCACGTACTCAGCAGTGCCAAACGCCCAGCTTTTTAAGGTAAGAATTAGCACAGCAAAGATTAAAACGTCATTCATACCAGCTGCCACATTCTTTTTGGTTCTTAACTGAAGTCACAGCCCCCTTGGCAACCCAGTCAATAGTTTGTGTGATGTTTGTTCCACTAGCACCAACGGCACGAGAACGGCGTGGAGCCATCAAATAATTAGCCTTGAACTCCTAAGTTGCAATTGAGAACAAACGAAATGTGCGGGAATATGTGGTACCTCCGCTGTGAGGTCGGAGAATTGGTTAATGCCCTTTTTCCATGAGTGACCCTCGGCATTAAAGCGCTCAATTTCGGCGAGTTTGGCTGTCCAAAGAGTCTTGCGGTGCTTATATTCGGCCAACGAGTGATAAACTGCCCACAAAAGTTAGTCCAGATCTGGAAGTATGGACACACAAACGCAAAACCATAAGAAACCAAGACGAGAGTAGGACGTACCCTTGCCATACTGCTTCACCCATGAATCAAAGTCAGAGAGTGCCGCAACGGCCCCAACGAGGAGTACCAACACAAGGATCTTGTTCATCTCTTTTTGTTTGCTTTTTCTACAGTTTTCCACGACGTTTATGTTCCTTTGAAAACAACGAACTTTCCGACTAAAACCCCAAGATTTGGGGATCAATCAGATGACAGAAGAGATCACTTGCTCCGAGTCCCAGAAGCTTAAATTGGTCTCATAAATGGCAGCCACAACATAAATCAGGTACCTTATCAAAGTCACAGATTCCAGAGGAGTATAACCTCCCGGTGAGTCCTCACATCTCCCAGACCCCATCACACGTCAGTCTGCCCCAAATCTCCTACTCTGAAGACCGGGGCGGTGATGATGAGAAGAAGTCGAGCAAAAGTGAATTTTTGATTTTTGTCGTGAGTGGCAGTAATTACCTGCGCCGTGACCCCTCGGCGGCTGCATCGACAAATTAATCATAAATACAAATTAACACAAAATGGATGTGGTTGTGGGTGGTGCCAAGGAGTTCGCGGGGCAGAACGTGATGCTGCTGTATAAGACCTTGATACAATGGTCACGCAGGTGGATAACGATGCTGGTGAGGCTGTTGCTGCCAGTGGTTTTGGTGATCTGCATGTGGCTCACCGTGGAGATGCCGTCTTCCACATCGACTGGCACGGGTGACGGCAAGTTGATTGGTGGAATCCCTAAGTGCACGGTTTGTTTCCCCCGCCTTGCGAAGTTACTGTGTTTATAACAGCATCAAATAAAAAAAAGACGTGCAGAGACATCACTTGCGTAACTTTGCGGTATTCTCCAAACGACGATGTCGATATTTACAACATCATGAGTCAAGTTGCCACTAATAATGACCCGCCCCTCACCATAGCGTATGTACTTTCTCTGTGCATTGTGGCACGCTTGTATTGTGTCGATAAGCATGAAGCCACTTTCAGTTGTTCATTTTTCCACACAGTCCATTTCTTGCAGTGGATCAAAAGGGATATGATGTAGTAGCAATGGCAAATGGTTGGGCTCTTCAAATATTCCTTGGGAATCCCAACAACACAAACGCAACACAAGCTGGTGTGTAGCATTTTTATCAAGAGAGGCTTATGGCGGTTAGGTGTTGTATTTGACGTGCCCAGAGACTGGGCTTCCTTCCCAACGGGCGTGTTATCGACCTCTCCAGAATACATGCTCTTTTTGCCAGATGAGTACTGGGACCCATATCTGGTTCGGTATACCCAAGATTTGGATATCCAGCAGCCGCTTCAAGTTGCTCTCGACAGAGCAATCCGTATGACGAAGCACAGTTGTGGTCTAACTCATCTCAAATTAGTTAGTACCTATAGCGGCAAGAATGTGGACCTTCAAGTAACTGCCTATGACGTTTATGGTGGAGATCCATATGATGAGTACTCATCAGAAGGTTTACTTCATACAGGGTCACTGTGCATCTCACTCCATGTCACCAGAGTTACTCGATGCTTTTATGATACCGTTATATATGTATACTATTGTAACAGTAGATTCTTTGGCAATTACTTCTGTCATAAACAGTGATAGGAGTAGTAATGTTATTCTCGGTCTCAAAATGATGGGATTACAAGTTAGTACTGTTGATAAGAAGTTTAGTTACACAAATAACAGAGTGCACCCTACTGGATCTCCACGTTCCTTATCAATGCTATTTTTGCCATCATTCCTTCTATCACCGCCATTGGTATCAATTGATTAATCCCCTTCCATTCACATTCTCTGAAGTGACTGGCATTATATGTGGGCTACAATTCTTTACATCATGTTCTTTCATGGTCCTTTTTTTCTTACTATGGCTTGGCTATATGTGCTCCACAACCTATACTCTGTGGCTTAGTGCGTGGATACATCATCCCACAGCCAATAGTATCTTGTCTTAAGTAGTCCACTCCACTTCGATTTATCCCTCCATAGTGTCTCTTCTGGTTTGCTCGTATTTAGCTGGTCTCTTATTTGTTCTCCTTGATGTATTTCTTCCTTTCTTTGGACTTGACGAATCTTCCAATGCAATTTGGGCTTTCAATTGGCCACTATCTTTTGCAGAAGTTACTAAATACGTCTTTTATCTGTATTCATTTCCTCCCTCTATCATTGCTCAGTCAATCAAAAAAGGACAACTGACACAGTAAATGGGACCGTGAGAGGTTGTTTGATATCTTTTCTTCCAAACTTACAGCTCAAAAGGTTTTCATTGGTCTGATTTGTACGTCAATACAACGGCTCTCATGCCCAATTCGGATTATTACTACCCCAACCCCATTACCCTTTCTGACAACTTGCTTTTCCTCGTATGTGTGTCCGCTTGTCCTTCACTTAATTGATCAAACATAGATGATGACAACTTTTCTAGCCCTGTGGTTTGCCTGGTACTTTGATGTCGTATGGCCAGGAAAATATGGCGTTCCTCAGAGACTAATCTTCTTCTTCCTTCCACGTGTATGTTCACTAAGTCAGTTTTTCGCTCACAATCTCAGTACTGGGGATTTGGTGGGGCACCAGAGCCCATTGTGGAAGTTGACAAGTTCGATGCTTCTAAACTCACATCTGTATTGGAAATGTTTCTTCATTCTTTGTACTTACCACACGAAGGTGATGGAATCCCTAGACCAAGACGTTCAACGGGAATATAAACAAACAATGAAATTGGCCAAAGGTAAGGGATCCTTTTTTTGTTGTTGGCTTACATATTCAGACGATGATCCTGACACTCTTCTTCGTGTGCTGAAGATATGTAAGGTCTTCAAAAAAGGAAGAACAAGTAGTGGTCAAGACTGTAGAGCTCTGGACTATGTTACTTTCTCTGGAACACGCGGTACCCCACGAACTAAAACACACCAACTTTAACCTGTACAAGGTACAATTTTGGGAGTGCTGGGACATAATGGAGCTGGCAAGACCACTACTATCAATGTTTGATCGTTAGGCTAAATCATAAATCTTATAGCTTTCCATAGCTCCTGACAGGAGTATATGCCCCTACTTATGGTGACGGATTTATATGTGGCAAATCTATTATTACCGAAATGACTTCAATTCAAAAAAGAATTGGCGTATGCCCACAGGTATACTGTTCCCCTCACTGTAATGTGACCTTATGCCATCACCAGCATGACATCGTATGGCCGGACCTAACTGCTCGCCAGCACCTTAATGTCTTTTGCCTCCTCAAGCGAGTCCCTCTCAAACAGCTCAAAGGAAGTGTAGAAAGTGCACTAGCCTCTGTTCAACTTACAGAAGTAATACCTTTATTGTGTCCTTGTCTCACTTGAGGATAGTTTGCAGATCGAAGAGTAGAGACGTTCAGTGGTGGAATGAAGCGGCGTCTGTCAGTAGCCATAAGTGCTATTGGGAATCCAGATGTTATTTTCATGGATGGTTTGTACCTTTGTATTCAACCTTCTGCAAAATTCACATCACTTTAGAACCAACCAAGGGTCTTGACCCATCGTAGGAATCCTTCATATATATTTGTTTTAACTTTGGTGAAGTAATAAGAGGGAGCTCTGGAATGCAATAGAAACAATGAAAGTGAATAAACTCATTGTTCTTACAACACATTCTATGAGTGAGGCCGAGGCACTTGCAGATAAAATTCTTATACTTGCCCTTGGCAGGTTATTGCTCCCACCCTTTTCTATCCCCTGATCCTGATGATCACAAAGGTTACGTGCTGTTGGTTCTTCTGCGCACCTCAAGAAGCGTTATGGTGCGGGATATAACATTAACGTTGTCGCAGAGGATACAACTGCCGTCAGGAATGGTATTCTTCAAATTGCACCTGGCGTAAAAGTACTTGCCGAGACAAGCGGGAATCTCTCGGTTGGACTTGGTACAACAGCAAGCAAAACAACTGTGAATGTTCTCAGGTATTTGGAGGAATGTGCTTCTTCTGGAAAATTGAAGGATTGGGGCTTGTCAGAAACAAGTGTGAATTCCATTCCTTCATAGTGAAAACCAATGTAACCTATCGGAAACCACACAAAAAAGCAATGGAACAGGTGTTTTTAAGAATCACACACGGTGAGTACCTCAGTACTGATGACGCTGAGTTGGACGATGAAAACATCAAGGTCAAGCTTGCTGTTATTGTAGATGGTGAACCAGATGTACTTTCCCTCACTGTTTCATCATCTCATACTGAAATTTCATAGCCAAGAGGACTCATCCAAGTAACGCGGGCAACATCACTGCTTGATACCAGAGCCATCATAGAGCAGAATATCCCAGACATCTCACCAGAATACAACTTTGTGTACAACGGAGCAATCATTACCAGCCAGCAGGTAACTTTCCTCCTTCTTTTTGGAGTACTCTAACATTACCAACAGGAAGCTGACATGATGGCAGCAGACTTCACACCAAACCTTGTTATTACCTCAAAGATGCAAACACCCGTACCTTCCTCCAGTGCATCAGCGGCCGTCATTGACCTCCAGAAAAGACTCGACCAAGTAACCACAGAAAGAGATGCACTAGCACACGAAGTATGGCAACTACGGGCTGCTCTGCAAGCCATGAAAGGAGGACCTTCAGCAGTACCACAATTACCACATTTGCCCTAGACCATTCATTGTCCACGTGATTCCAGCACCATAACCAGCTCCCATCTCTTTCTTTCTTAGTTATGTAGAATTGCGAACAAATTGTTTTTTGACACTCAATTTGGTGGAAAGATAGAAGAAGAGTGGTTAGACAAAAAACCCAAAAAGGTGTTATTTATAAACACTCTTTTCTTTACTCTATACACTCCTAGTGGAACACCTCAAAACAGAGGGTGAGAAATCCTGCTTCTGATTGAGGGTGATTCACTGATGGTCCTTGCAGAGGACCTAAGTTCCTGGCTGGGCCTTATCAGGAATGCGTCAACCCGAACACCGCCTTTGACTTGTATCTCCCCACGTGGTTCGAGCGCAAACTCGCCCTTCAAGATCTTGGCTGTGTGTAAAGTGATCTAATTTGAGCCGGTGTGAGTTTGGCTAGAAATTCTGGTTTGGAATTTTTACCTGAATAACATCAGCAACTCCACTGCTTTCCATTCTTGAGGCCATGTTTACAGAGGGGCCCTTTTTTTGATAGAAAGCGATAGTGAGAAAAGACCAAAGAAAAGAGAATGGATGGAGTGGTTAAGCATACCCAGATATCATACATGACCTTGGACTTTCCAATTACCCCAGCTACAACGGGGCCGGAGTTTATTCCTACGCGAACATGTAGGTCAGTGCCATTTTCCTTGTTGAACTCGACAAGGCTCCGAATCAGCTCGACTCCAAATAGAACCAAAGTTCTGGCGTGTGTAGTGTTGGTTTCAGGACAACCGCATACAGCCATGTAGCAGTCTCCAATTGTCTGGGTGGAGTTACTTGGAGATCTTTCACGAGTAGTGCTTGGAAGTTACCTTGATTTTCTCCACACCAAATATGACAGCTTTCTCATCCCACATAGAAAAGAGCATATCAAGGAGATGGACAAGCCGATCTGCGTCTATTGTCGTGCTCCAAGAACTGAAAGCCACAATATCTGCAAAAAGAATTGACACCTATTGGTTGAAGAAGAATAAGTCAAAGGTGATTGTAACATTTCGAGAAAAACCTCAGAATGTTGGTCGGCGATTGACTGGTGTTGCCCCTTTAAGGCCTTCAGCCTCTCAACTATTACCTTTGGTAGCATTGACTGTAGTAATGATTCATGTCGATCAAGGAGGTCTTTGTACCCTCGAACATCACGTAGATCTCTCACTATAGCAATGGAGACATCTCCACCTAATTTGTCGAAAGAGAGTGTATTAAGAGACAATGTCAATTTATTAAAGAACTTACTTTCGAGAATGGCAATAGACTTCGACACTAGAACAGGAAACTCGGAACCGTCTTTGTGAATGGCGATTGTTTCCGTATTTTTCTCAGAGGTTGTATCCCTCTGTGAAGTCACCCAATTGGCACCCAGAATAGCACTAATATCTTGCCCAATGATGTCTGCAGAGCTCCATCTTCCACAATATAAGATAGAAACAAATTGACTTCGAATTTACCCAAACATGGCCTCTGCCGCAGCATTCACTGTATCTATTTTCAAAGTAGTTGTGCTATAGAGTATTATTGCATCGGCTGCGGCTTGAAGAATGCGGTCTGTCTTTGTTTGTGCCTCTCTTAAAACTCTGCTCATTTGGGCTGTATTGGTTAGGCGGTCACCGGTCTCCAGGAAGTGGCGGATTTCGGGAGTTGAATTGATCACATCAACAGGAAGGAGTAAGAACATGCGCAAGGTGTGTTCAACTTCCTGTTGAATTTGAAGAAGTGGCCCTCGAAGTGACAAATATTGGAGAAAGGAAATCAGAGCCGAGATAAGAAATAGAGAGACTAGTATCCCTTGTGTTTTATATATCTTCCGAAGAAAGGCATCATATAACGACTTTTCCTATGTTACAGATTAGAAAGGCTTTTCTGTAGGGGAGGTTCTAACGAGTTCCAGATGCCAAGGCCAGATTGCACCCTCATTGATAGAGTCACAGGTTAGGAAATTCTGGTTAGCCAGTGTAAGATCCTCCTCCAGATCGGTCTTAAGAGAAAATTATAAACCCAGATAATGCCCAGAAGTTGGGAGGCGTACATTCAGCGAAGCTGCACTTACCATATATATATTATCAGCTTCCTATATCCCTTGTCAAAAAGAAAGAAATTCTTTGTAAAACTCACATCAAGTCCGGCACATCTACCTTCTGGAAGGAAGGTACTACAGTTACGATTATTTAGAATTTCGTCAAAGAGACCCATTTCAAGTCCAACGGAAGAAGTTTCCAACCTTTTTAAAAGTTACTGCTGCATTGCTCCAAAAGTTATAACCTTGGTGTCTGAGCGTAGTATGTGGCGACACTCTTTGAAATTGAGACGTGAATTGTGGTCAGAGAGCCATATGTTACAACATCCTTGAGAATTAGAGCAATGCAACGAACGTGAGTCAGCCTCATCGCAGAACGAAGAAGAGTCCTTGGACTGTTATAGGGTCTTTGGGAAAAAACAAGGAGGGACCTTGACATTGTGTAATCAAGAGGCACGAGGAATTGCTTGAGCTCTATTACTCCAAAAATAGCAATTATAACAACGAAAAGTATGCAGGTGGCAGTTCCTAACAAAGCCCTATACTGTGTTAGAGGAGGAGGTTCGGTAACGGATACCTGAAGGAGAGTTGGGAGATATATTTCCCCTTTTCTGTACGCAGTAATTTGGATGAACTTCCGCCTGAATTAGAGGACGGAAAAAGGGTACTATCTTTTGAAATGTGAGAGATGTGTTTGAACTCACTCTTTCAACCTGCAAGCTCTTTTTTGTTTTCTTTCTGAATTCTCATTACTGTCATTTGGGGAATACATAAGAATAGCCGTAGAACAGACTGTTGCTCCTAGGAAAAAATGAGAATTGTACTAGGGAGAAGGAGGATAACTTTTTGCATCAATAAAAGTGACCGATACAGTAGACAAAGAATTCCCAAGGTGAGAAGAAAAACAGTGACAGGAAGCACAATTGAGAGAATTTTTTTATCTCGTTTTTCGATAACCACTGCTTGATCCTATGTGTGCAGCATTAATGAGACTTTTCGTTCTTAAAACCATACCCTATAAGCACGAGCAACCTGATCTAAAACAGGTCTTACAATAGCATAACCATTATCCTGCGGGAATGTATTAATAAAAAAAATAACAAACGGATAACCCTGTACCATAAGGAATCTTAGATTTTTATCTGCGTACCACTCTTCAGTTGTGGTGTGGTTTTTCATTGCTAGATCTGCCGCGTTCCTACTGAACTCCCGCAAGACCATTCTGAAGTCTTCCGTCATCCAAGTTTTGGTACCAGTAGTTGGATTGTATATTGAGACATTGAACAAGGACTGGCTCCAAATGTTATCTACGTCGTGCTTAGCGTCACTTTCTATAAATCAATGAGCTCGGCGGTATGTTGAAAAGAACAACCAAGGGTCTCCTCCAGTTTCAGAAAAGACTCGGATGAGGCAGTGAGAACTCCTTGGATTTGAGACAGGGTAGAATAAGAGGAGTCCTGGGAGTGTGCAATAAGCCTTTGACACTGCAAACCAATTTGAGGAACAAGCCTACGCTCTTATGAGATGTCTTGTTTTAGAACAAAATTGGTGGTATACATACGCGCTGAGGTTTGATGCAACATATGCATTTCGGAAAGAGAGAGAAAAATTTCTGGAAAAGAAATTAAGAGAGATCAAGTGCTTGGGAGGAAAACTTTATCCCATGTTCGGTAAGAGCGAAGGCAACGCAGAGATTTGCCAGAATTACTTGGAAACATAAAAAAAAAAAAAAAAAAGTACAGAACCCTACCAAAAAGTAATGCAATGATAGAGAAACTGAGTAATCTATAACTTCAGAGTAAGAGAATATCCTTGGCAGGGGATAATGGGACTGACCTGAACTGGAAGGAATGCATGTCTGACAGCCGCTCCTTGTATGCCAAAAGCTGTTGCTGATTCTTGAAATTCCTCTGACTGGATTCTGCTTGGATTACATCTGTAAACAGTGGTGAGTATGTATTGCATGTAACACGATAAAACCTTTGAGTGAGGCGGCACTTTTAGCAGGTAACTCGATATCTTCGTCATTGATGGGTTTTACTTTGATCCTCCGGCCTGTGAGGTGGGACCGGTGCTCTGTTGCCTAAATGAAACTGTTGGCATTATGCTTAATGAAACTTCAAAGTCTCACATTGCGTTCCTCCATGGAATCGGCCAAGGATAGAAGTATATTGGCCTCCTGGTAGTCATGCTTGATCTGGAAGAGCACATTTTCACAATACCTCTGTAGAATAAAAGAACACACTTCGTCTAGGAATTTTGCGTATTGTCTGAGTACGTTCACAGAATTTGGGAACTTTAGTCTCAAATTTTTGTAAATTTGCTCCGCACAAGACTCGGCGTGATGAATTTCAGCGACTGTAGTGGTAACGTCCGCGAGGTTTTGGAGTAATAGTTGTTGCCAGAATCTGTCTTGTGCTTGTTTTGCCTTGTAATTAAAACGTGCTGCTTCTTTAAATCCCTGCCATCTAATAAGTGAAAAAAAGCAATACAAGCAAAGACACTTACCAACTCTATTTCTTCCCTTCCACCATCAATTGCCTTCATCTTCTTTCTTCTTTCTTCATCCAATCGGAAGAGCAGTAATTTGGAATCTGGCCACTGTTTGAGAGAGTGCACGTGGTGAATAGTTTTCGCTACAGTTTGTAACTCATCCGTGGCCTCAATTGTGAACAAACAGAACACCTGTAATCAATTGTCTATAAAACAAAGCAAAAGAATGGCACGTACAATGCGAAGGCTAGTCCACGCGGGGTACGAATCAATACTTAAAAGGAGTATTTGAGTCATTCTATCAGATGAGTCTTTGCACGGTACCTAATTTTAGACGGTGAGTGAATTGAGGGAAAACCAGGGAAAATACACACTCTTTCCTCCTGCTGATCAATAACTTCCCAAAACAGTTTTGTTGCAGCCAGTGTCACAATCCTAGGCTTGAGTGCAATGTCTCTAATATCACCTTCAGCAGTTCCTGCCCGGCACACAGCATTATACAATTTTCTGGTTACTTGGGTTAGTACCTTGATCGAGGTTAAAAAAGATACCTCTTCCATGGCTGCAGATAGCAGGTGAAGGCAAGCTTTGAAAAAACTACAGCTAAAATTCCTACCGGTACAAAGGCAGCCAAAATGCATATAGCAATTGTGCCACTGTGAAGAAATGCCTTTCATGTATTAGATGAGTATCCAGGATTTCTCTTCATACCCCTATCAGAGAGACAATAGCACTTATAGCAATAGTGAAAAAAGAAGCTATTTTGAAGTAATTCGTCCACCAGTGATGATAAGGCAAGCACCATATTAATTGACATAATTCAATTCCACAGAAGCATAGTAATACAATGTTGCTCTGTGGAAATTTATTGGTAAATATGATCAAGTGAGGAACCATACAAGGAGACGAGGAAGAAGGTCCGTGGAGGAAAAAAGAGGGACAAAAGAACTCAGAGCTGACAAAATAGCTACCTTTTAGAGAGTGAACTCAAGAAAAGGAGAGGACCAAAACCATGAGGAATTGGACCGTCTCACATCGAGAGAACAGGCGAGAAAGGGGATGGTTTGATTTCAAGTTGAACGGATACTGGATGGCTGCTCCACATAACCCAATAACAGCACCGAGAATAATCCCAATACAAGACAGAACAAGCAACGCTAAAGCCTTTGGAGGCGTGTTACTCCCAGTCCACACTGAAGGAAAGAAACACACCGAATTTGAAGAAGGACAAGAACCGGACTGGGTCTTAATGTAACATGATACAATATGAAACATGACGTGCGTAAATGGTGCCCATAGGATAGTGGAGAGTAGTTCCACCTTAATACAGTTATTAGCTAATCATTAACAGATATGGTAAATACCAGGCATCCAAAAATTTTCCTGCCAAATTTGGGAACATGGCCACTATCCCTAGACTTCAAAAACAGACCAATCCCCAGTAATGTGGAAAACAGCACATAGCCAAAGAAAAGGAGCCAAAGTGCAAAGTATTGTTCTGCAAGTCACAAAATAAGATCAAATCAAAGAGCCAACACAAGCAAGTGAGAGGAAGTACGATACTGTATAATATCCCATAGGTTAAGTTTCTTGGAACAGAAATGCCCTCAAGTGCAGAATTGAGGATTTTATCATCCCCCCAATCCCATTGAGGATCCAAACAGAAGCTCAGAATCTAATCAAAGTAAGTGATCAGCCAATAAACAATAAAAGCGCCGGGGTTGATCGGAATAGTCGCGATATTTTAGAGATCCGGATATACCTGAATGAACTGGATGAACTCAAGCACAATAACCAGTTTTGGAGGCACCACATTTGGAGCCTGGGTTACGAATTTGAGCCAATCTCCGCCGCTCTGGACCACCTTCCTCAGAGGCTCAGGGCTGCTTGCCGACGAGGAGCTCGAGTTGCTGGTCGATGTGCTGGCAGAGTTGGTCGTGGTCGAGGAGGACAACGAGCCGTTGCGCTGGCGGGTGACCGAGCCCGAGGCCGAGGAGACTGAGGCGGCGTCGGCCCCTCCTTGGGCCGATTCTCTTGGAGAGCCGGTGCACACGATGACCGAAGTTGCTCCGGGCCCGCAGTTGGCACCGTTGATTGTGGGACCGTCAGTGGGTTCGTCCTGGTAGCCGTCGGTCTCACCATCAGACTCCATAATTCTGACCTCTGCGTGCTTTTGGTGCATGTATTAGCTTTACACAATGCTTTCTGTTGTCTTGTGATACTTGGTGTCACGTGGTGTGTTGGGGCGTTTGGTTGTGTGCTGGTGGTTTTTTTTTGTTTTGTTTTGTTTTTTATTGATCTGCTTGAAGATTAGGCTGTTGTAGTTACTCCCTCCCCAATCGTAGGGAACGAAAGTTCCGCTGTTGGATTTTATCCTAATCTAACCGTGATCGGTTGATCCTTTCCCTTCATTAATCAACAGGAACTTGGCTATTCCGCTGATCAGCCCGAAAGACAACCGACCCCACGAAGGGCGATTCCACGAAGTGCGATGGGTTAAAAAAAAAACAAGCCTCTCCACTGCGAAAAAGGTACCTTGAGAATGGCCCAGAACGGAAAAATCCAGTGACATAGGCTAGTCATTTCAATGACGAGAACGCCTTTCGTTACTGGCAGAAAAAGAAAAAACCTGACACTAAGATAAAGACATCTTGCATTTGTTCAATAGGGAACTAGGAAACAGGGCAGAGGAGGGGTTTGTGTGGTTGCGTCATAGGTGTAATTTGTATGGAAGAGGAGGAAGTTCCTAGCAGGATGCTGATAAGTGGGCTGCTTTTCTGATTAGGTCTGCCCAGCAAATCATTTCATTCAGTCCAACAATGAGTTTCTTCTCCCTCTCCTGTTTCTCCCCTGGCCGGATGCGGGAAACCATCACACAACCTAACAGTGAGGTGAGAAATTATGCTTTAATGGGAGGATGTAAGTGGGTAGATAGAATAGATACCTTTAGAGGGAGTTTGCTGCACAGTTGTAACCTTGGTAATCTTGTCACACATTAGCAGTGAGCATATCTTCATCTCCTCGGTCCGTTTTGTCTTTGTTCGTTGCACAAGCACTAGGCACTGGCTCAACAGAACACAGTAATCCACACCTTTTTTGGCTTCCACAGGCCCTTCCTTAATGACCTGAAGATCGGCATGCCAGGCAATCATTTTCTGGGTACCGGTTACGGAAATGAAAAAGGTGAAGAAAGCAATAAATGAAAACTCCAACCAAACAAAATAGAAGTAAGGTCACACTTTAAGGTCTCCTTTGAAGAGAGTATACAACTGGGACAGTCTTTCCAAGTGTTCGATATGCCTCTTTGTCTCATTGAGTCCGGTTGTAAGCTCGAGGACAATTTTTTGTGCCTCTTTGAGCTGTTCGATGTATTTACTTTTTGCACGTTTACGAGTGTAGTCCTGTGAAAGGCTCAGTCAACATTACTTGCCAAGGAGAAACTATCCCACCTGCAAGAGTAATAGGTCTATTTCGTTCCAACAGCAATCAAAATATTAATAGGTGCTTGGGAAAAGAAAAAAAAACATACATCGGGGAAGCCTTTGCACAGGCTGAATGAGAAAACCGCCAAGGCTTGTGCCGGTCTAAAGGAAAATGAAATTAAGAAGATTTTATTCGTTACCTTGGCAACAGCTTGCTTGCAGTGTGCACTGAAAAGCTCATTTGATGCAGTGAGTTGTGAGATTTTGGCAAGGCTTGTGTCATAGTTTAGGATATACGGAAGATAGGACTTCATAGCAGCCATCTAAAAGTTTGAGTGACTTAAGAGCTTGGAAGAAAAGTCACTACTTGGGGACTAGAAAATACAGAAGCAACTTTTTTGGATAGATGATTCCTATTGTTTATTTCAGAGATAGCTTTAAATTTTTCACCATACATTTCAGCAAACTCAGTGGTAAGAAGCTCGTAAAAACTGACATTCGTTTCATAGATCTTACTCCAGTTGGAAAAAACTTGTAAGATCTCTGCTTCTGTCAGTATAGGTGGGTTTGCAACTTTAAGTGGATTGATGTAATCCTGATGGAAACGTTGCTTTTTGAAATGGCTCAGTTGGGAGGGTAACCTCAAGAACTGTCTGTAAGTTCTTTACATAGGATTGCTCCGTTGCAAGTAGTTCTTGGATAACATTGCGCCGGTACGCTGCACTTAGTGAACAAAATACAACAACACATACATAATACAGGTAGCATCATATTTTGCTTGTGTTGCGTGAGCAACAATTATTGCCTGGATTTCTGGAATAGCTTCTTCTAGTTGCTGGAAATAGTCAAGTTAGTTCGATAGCTGTGAGTAACAACTGAGACTTGTGTGTTGGGGGGTGCTAAGAGTCTTTCCAAGCTAGTAGACTCCCTGATTCTCCTTAGGTATTTCTAGAGAAAGTGTTTCATCCTTTCTTACCTCAGAAGTGCCGGCATTGGGCTCCCACAACTATTCCTGAGCTCATCCCTTCAAGAAAAAGGTTATATATATTGGGAGGGAAAATCGTACGTGGAAGACTTTTGAACAAGCTTCTTTGTTTCATCCACCCTGCAAAATTTCATTAGGGAAATACCAACTAAGAGACCATACTTTCTAGCTAATGATGTAATTGCCTTTACAAATTGAGGTTGATTGTCTACAAAATCTTGCATCTTTTCTCTAATCTTCTGTAAATTTCTACTCCAATTAGAAGAGCGGTATTTGCTTTAGAGCAACTCTTTTGTAGAACGCTGAGCCGACTCTAGGGATTTGAATATAGCTTCAGTAGATTCTCTCATCAGTTCCACTCTATTGAGACATGATTGTTAAATTTTCGAGCAACAGTAGGTAACTACTGAGAAGCCAGTTGTTTATCATTTGCTGCTAACACATCACAATTCAATTGTACTGTTTCCACTCTGAATAAAGGAAATAAGCATCAAAAACAACATGGAGTGGTAGAGAAACTTTGTGGTCAATTCTTGAACTTGTTTTGCCAACTTTGAAACAGAAGCTTCAGTATCAGTAAAATGAGAATCCACCTTGGTTTGCAAATTTTCAATACACCCCTTTCATTTTTTTTTTTCCGTTATTTTTTGCCAAGTCTATGACTAAAGTTACTTTAACTGAGCAAATAAGACTGTTTTGGCACTCCATTTTGGAGCAAAGTGGCTCCAAATGTTGGGACATGGATTGTTCTCTGCAGAGTGTTAATAAGAAAGAAGTTGAAGGCACAGTACAGCTGAAGGCCTTTATTGGTGAATTCAGATAAAGCTCTGCGTAGAGTCATCGAAAGTGTGACCAGTTAAAACAAAACACACAATTTTAAGGCACTCAGTTGCTCCTTCTCCATTTGTTTGAGTGCCTGATAAGGTAGGAAGTAACATAAAAACCATCTTATTGAAAGTCACCTCACTTAAGGCTGTGCGCACACTAAGATGCAAACTTTCCAAGGAAGGGGTATTTGTCTTTGACACTTCTCTTGATACACTGCAGTAAAAACCAAATAAATCAAAGAATAGGACCAAATAATCAGAAACTTTGAAACAAACTGAAAATCATTGCGCAGCTCATTCAGGGAGTCTTTCACCAAAGACATAAGCACCCCCAGCCCAACACAAAGTAGCCCGAATGTGCACACAACCTTCAGCACTGCACCAGCAAATATCAACTACAATAAAAGAGAGAAAAAAAGGGAGAAGAAAAAGAAAAAAACAAAGGGAAAAAAAAAAAAAAAGCAGCCAACTGTTATTGATGGGGATAGTAGATCCCATTGATAGCGCCAATGCTATCGTAACCACGCACCCAACTTCAACCCTCCTCGTCCTCAGTTTTTCCCACCACATTTTGTTTCTGGTTTCCCGTTTCTCTCGTAAACCAACCTTTGGCTGGTTTGTTTTTTTTTCTTTTTGTTTGTTTTTTCTTGTTTTTCGTGAATGAAGTTGTGATGGCTCGCAAGCTTTTTGGGAGATGAGGAAAAAAAAAACTCAGTGAATAGATAAATAGATGTTTTGACAATGAGGTGTTTGGCGGGATAAATAAAGTAATTCACAGGGTGAAGTCTTTAGACAAGGCCTTGAGCATTGTGATGGCCTCCTGCTTGAATTCCTCGGTCCATTCTGATTGGGAGCCCAGGATACTGTCTAGAACGCGCTCAATGCACACTGCTGAGTGCACTAGCATGTTTACAAAGTGCTTGTTGTTGTCCTCGTCCTTGGCGGGTGGAGTGATGGGTGTATACACAATGTTTTTCTTGGCCGCAAATTCTTGTACCGACTGTTTGTTTGTGTGAGTGGGTGTTTGGGGTGGATTATTAGTTTTGAAGGGCTTCAAAGGAGGGTGGACACGCGAACCTTCAGCATTCCTATAATAACACGCATGTGTGGGAGCAGTGGATCAATATCTTCCACTGGATGGGTGCTGACAGAGTTCCTCTCTTCTAAAAGTTTGCCCTTCAGTTCCTTAATATACATCTCCGGTGTCTCCGGAACTGCTTTGAATTAGTCTTGGCTTAAACGGTATGAGTGGATACATAGATTGGCAATGGCATTTCTGGAAAATTCTCTACTCTCACGGTATTTTCTATCCCGTTCTCTGGGCCTTTCCCTGTCCCTGCTATCTCTATTATCCCTGCTGTCTCTCTCCCTGTCCCTACTATCCCTATCTCGACTATCCCTACTGTCCCTGTCCCTATCCCTGTCTCTATCTCTGTCCCTATCCCTGTCTCTGTCTCTATCTCTATCTCTATCTCGGTCGCGGTCTCGACTGTGTTTGTCTCGTTCTCGGTCTCTGTCCCGATCCCTGTCTCTGTCTCTATCCCTAGGTTCTCTCTCGCGATCTCTATCTCTGTCCGTCCTGTCTCGGTCTCGGTCTCTGTCCCGGTCTCTATCTCGATCTCGGTCCCTGTCTCTATCTCGATCTCTATCTTCTGGTACGAGTTGAGACGAAGAGGAACGTCTTCTCTGTCGGATGGAGTTATCTGCTTCACAGGGAGGTGTCATGGGCATCAGAGTGGCTGGAGGTGCTGCTGTAGGTGGTGGTGACGCAGGCGGGACACTAAGAACAGATACCTGAGGAGGGGGAGTGGGTGGTGGGGCCGCAGGAGGGGGAGCATTAAGTGCCAGAGAAGGAGGTGGGGTGGGAGGAGGAGCAGCAACACGCGGGACTGTAGGTGCAAGTGTTGTAGGTGGAGGGGTTGTTGGAGGTGTGCGTGGGGGGGCCGCTGGAGCAGGAAGTGTAGGCGGGGCAGTCACAGGTGGTAGAGGGACGGAGGGAGGTGGACCAGTTGGCGGTGAAGGGGCTGTGGGAGGGGGACCTGTGGGTGGAAGAGGAGAAGTGACTGTCACAGAGTCCAGTTTAGAGGGAGGCATCACTGGAACTGTTTCAATTTTTGAGAGCAAAGCAGGCATCGATTCTACTTTCAGACCCTCTATCTTGGTAATTTCATCTTTGGGTTGAGTTACAGGTACTGATTCAACATTCACTTTAGGTGTTTCAGCTGTGTCTGGAGCTTGTGTTTCAGGTAATGGTAGGTGATGAGAAGTTTTTTCTTGGCTTGTTTCAGCCTGTTTTGAGCCACTGTGCTCACCAGAAATCGGTTCAGATGAATGAAGGGATTCCGGTAATGAAGTTGAAGGTGGAACGGTTGGTTGTGAACTATGGAGAGATGTGGATGCTTGAGTGGCTCTCTCTTTCTCCGCAGGAATTGGTGGAAGTGGAGGGAGAGGGGGTCGATGTAAGGGCAGGGTAGGTCGCATTGCGGAAGTAGGTGCTGGTATGGCAGGTGGAGTAGTAATTGGAGGTGTTTTTACTGGTATTCCACACTCCATAGATGGTGCTACGACCTTGCCGTCATTTGATGTCCGTGGAGGACTAGGAAGAGGTGCTTGAGGCGGAAGAGGATGAATATGGGGTGGTGCAACAATTGGTACAACTTCTGAAGGGGGAGGTATCACTTGTTGTTCGGAGGGGTGTGGTGGGACAATTGCCGGTAAATCGGTACTTGGTGGTCCCTCTACCGGAGGAGGCACTGAAGGTGGTGTGATGAGATCGGGTGGGGTTGTTGGTGGCTCAACAGGGGGTGTTACACAGGGAGGACTAATCGGATTACTGTCAGTTGTTATTGGAAGAGTGTTTTCAATAGGATCAATGGTATTCAAAGCTGTTTGTGGAGGAACAATAGCAGTAGCACCACCTGAACCATTCTCATGGAAAGCAGGAGGTTCTGGTAGGGTCACGCCTGGTTCTTTAGTATTTGAGTTCGTGAAAAGATAAGGAGAGGATAGTCACCTGAGGGTGGTTCTATCACGCCACTGTTACTCAAACCCACGGCAGACGTGGGTTCTTCTGGCTGAAATGGTGGTGGGTTAACAGGCTGTTGAGTTGTGGTTTGAAATGGCGTAGGAGGTGGTGTTTGTGGTGCTGCAGGAAGAGTTGCTATGAGAGGTGTTGTACCTGGAGATGTTGCGACAGGCGCACTACGTGCAGGACGAGGGGGTGGACGACTAGACGGTGGTGCTGGCTTTGCAGGAGGCAGAGTTGGGGTGGTTGATTGTTGCAATCCAGGCGGCAAAGGAAGGGGGGTAGATGGAGGTGGTGGTTTCTTTTTTTGGTCTGTTGCCGGCTTTTCTGTAACGGCCTCTTTTGTTTCCACTTGAGCCAGCGCAGAGCCACAGCTGCTGGACATCGCCATTAGAAATTCGGGTGATATTACAAATTCATCATCGGAATTTGAGGGAGTTGAGGGAGAGGAACCAGAGTTCACAGAAAGTGGAGAGGTTGCTGGTGCAGTCGAGGCAGAGGTAGAGGTGGAGGTGGACAAGGTGGACGAGGTGGCGGCACTTGGGGAAGGCGAGGGTGTTGTAGTTGATTGAGAAACATGACTGGATTCCGCTTTCCCAATTGACTTTATAAATTAGTTTTGTTTAGGAGAGCATCATTCAACCTTGATGGCAGTGATTTGTTCTTCAGTGAGTTGTTCAAAACCCTTTCCGTCATAGGGTTCCTCAATCCCTTTGGAATTCATGCGAGTTGGAAGTTTTGAATTTAGCGATGTGAAAATGTTTGGTGGCATGTGGTTGATCATAGCCATGATAAAGGCTTTCTCCACATCATAATATTGCATCATTTCCATTGCGTTACTCACAGGGCATCGCAAGAGGCATGGTGCCAAAATCATTGCTTGAATTTAAAGTTGGTAAGCTAATGACTGAGACAATGAGATAGAATTTATCAAAATAGGCACTAAGTACATAGATTGCTGAGATCCATCTTTGTCTGCGATGAGACAGCAGACAGTTCACGAATCATTCGCAGTATATAAATGAGAACATCTTTGTGATTTTCGGGGAGCTGTTGCAAAACGAGAGGTTCTATGTTCTCTGGTGTGAGACTATTTATGAAGTCCTGCTTGACAAAGGAAAAACTAGGGACATTAGTCCTTCAGGTAAATTATGTCATGGAACCCACTATAAGGACTGTGGGACAACAGGCTCAGGCAACTCTCGAAGAAACAGCTTGAGTAATGCACACATAGAGTGGACTAATGCTGTAGGCATAATCCAAAACTCTTCGTTATCAAAAGCTGCTCTATAGCGGTTCATTTCTGCTTGATCACCAGGAATTCTGAAAAAGAGTTAGAACAACTCATAAAATAACCTCTACCTAAATATGCCTTCGGTATTTTTTGCTTGAAGGGGAAAATGTGGGAGGAGAGCGGAAGTCAGAGAAAAAAAGAAAAAAAAAAAAAAATACCATCAAGGGTCAACATGGTATCATGAAGAAGGATGAGGAATATGGGAATATGTAACCCTGGGTAGCGTTCTTTTTGTCTTGAAACTAGTTCATCCAGACATGTGCAATACGTCAATGTGGACTTTTGGGGAAGATTGTCTGCACCCTGTGAAGTAATGTTATTATCACAGAGTCTGTGAACTCAGATACTTTGCGTCCACGTCCTAGCTTTCCCAACCATTTGGTTTTTTGTTTGGATTTTTTGGCCTTGTCTGTGGAAATGGTTGGTGATCCAATTTTCTCTTTTCCTTCCGGCTTTGTGTCTTTGAATTCATATGGCTGAGGTTGTGGAGCTATGGATCTGTTTTGGGTAACATACTGCGCTAAGTCTAAAGAAAGCTGTCAACAAGGAAAAGTTTATACAATGGCAATACCTTCTTCGTATGACGTTACAAACCGCAAGTTTTGACATTTTAAGGAGTAGTCTTGCAATTGACTTGGTATGGAATCTTGAATCTAGTGCAATATGAGAGGAAAATTTGTACGTAGTGTTTTTCACACAGTGAAAAAGGAGTTGAGGTATTTTCTGAGAAGAATTGCACGTTTGGAGTCAAGTTTTTGGAGATCCTGAAAGATGTAAATAAAAATCTCAAGAAACAAAGAATACATCAAGAATTCTTCTGTTATCTGCCAGAAATTTACTTTGACACACATTAGTTTCTTCAATTTGGGCTTGGTAGTCCTTGGTTACTTTAACTAAGTCTACTTGTATCTTTGCCCGTTTCTAAGGTAGTGTGGGTTCAAATAAAAAAAAGAGAGGGTGCCAACATCTGGTTTGGATTCGGACTCTTCAAGCTCTTTATTAAGACGCAAATAGTGCGCTTGCAACTGTTGATAAATTAATGTGGTAAATAAATAAATCAATTACGGAAAAGAATCACCTTATCAAGTTTTGATACTGATGCCTTATAATCATGGTTTATTTTGGTGCCTTCTGTAATAAGCTTTTTTTTTTATAGCGTTGGACTTGTGTTTATTCAGAAAAGCAAGGAAGTACTAGTTTTATGGATGCCTCGAGCTCTGGAAGACCTTGTTCAACAGGATCACAAATCTAATAGGCTATAAGAAGAATTCGTGCTCTAAAGAATACCTCACCTCTTTGGTAATTTGAACGGAAATATCCAGAGAACTACTACTTTCAAAAGAAATAGAACTAGATACAGCCATGTACGAGGAACCTTGCATTGCTATCGCTCTATAAAGAAAAAAAATGAACCAAACAAATGGGGAATACAAATAAACGAGTGCTCACCCATCAAGCCTGATGTCATCCTCAAATTGTTTTGTGATAAGCTGCAAAGCCCTGCCGTGTTCCTCCTTCACTTTTGACAACCTTCGCAAGTTTTTTGCAAGGTGCTTGCACATTGTCAGATTCGAGGTGACAACTTTGCACGCGGCATCGAAGTTGTCCTGTTCACACACAAACAAACAAAAAATGAGAACAAAAATAAAAAAAACGCAAAAAAATAAGAAGAAGTAAAAGGACACGGGCGTAGGGCGTGTTTGTGGATCTTGATTGTTGGTTGTACCCAGAGATCGGTGAAGGACATGCGCTGGTTGGTTGTGACTTTCGATTTTTTTTTTACCTGGATTTGGTGCAGCACGAATTACCGGCGTTACACTAAAACCTGTGAGGGCAGCAAACTAAAGTGTTGCCTCCTTTCTGGAATTTTCTGAAGGACTTGTGCAGGGGTTGGAAGCACACCCACTCTTCGTCGCTTGGCTCTGTGCAGTTGATCTACTCAGATCCATGCTTCATGCTCCACCGGTGGGACATTTCTTCCCGTAAGTGCAACCAACATGGCTGCAGACAACAACGACCGGGGTGTGATGCTTGTTCTCCATGGTGAAGATGGAGTTTTGCATGGGTAAATTTATCTTCATGTGGATGGAACTGGGAAGGTGGCAATCTGATAATGCCCTAGGGATGCAGAGGAAAGAAAACAGACTTTGCTGTACAGAAAACTGTTTGAAATGGACAGTTACATTCACCACTTAGCTGTGTGTTAACTTCTAAAATGAAATTCTCGTGATGCTCATACAGTTAAACTAAATGTGTTCTTTTTTGGTGTCTTGTTAGGGGCATACATTCAGAACAAGTTTTATTGATGTAACTCTAGAGGAAGGAATTGCATGGAAATTATTCAACATGGGACGTTCTATTTCCGAAATGACTTCAGCACAAGCCACAGCATTCCAAAATTTACACACCAAGTTGGAATCTGCAATATCTGAAATGCTCCAAACAGCACACTGTGATAGAGTTTTTGTAAAGCTTTCCACCAGAAGGTTGGTATTTTCACACAGTTCAGCGTTTTTGCCAATCTCACATAAAACAAAGCCCAAAAGATGCGGTTGATAAAGTTCCTGAGAAATTGTTGCCCTTCCTCAAAAAAATAATGGCTACTGCGTCCTTTACTGGTTCTTCTCTCAAATCCAATTTCTTTTTTTTTTTTTTTTTTGCTCACAAACGTAGGTATGACAGAGTTGGAACAATCTAATGCAAAGCTAATTATTCTGCGCAAGGCTTTCTTTCAAACTATGGGGTGTTCCAATGCAGATGATGCACTCTATTTGGTACCTTTTATGCAACAATACTTAACCGTAATAAAGATATTATAAGATTTCTCGCAGCTATCGAACAATTAGTGATATTAAAATAGCCATGGACAACCTAGATCAAGTGGAATGGCATATGAAGGTAATACCGTGACTGCCTTGAAATGCCAACTCCAACATACCGCAGATTATTATACGGGAGTTTGTGGATATAGATATAGGAGGGGAATTCCGTGGATTTGTGCACAACCGGCAGTTAAATGCTCTGTCACAATACTATGCAGACACTTTCTTCCCCAGAACAACAGCCAATGTGCACCAAATTGCTCCATTGGTTCAGAAGTTCTTCAATGACGAAATCCGAGACAAAATTCCTATGGATAACTGTCCCCTCCTCTTCGGCCTCTTCCCACAGTCTAATTTACATCCCAGATGTTATCGACTTTGCTGTGAGCGAGGACCTACATAGCGTGAGTGTTGTTGAGCTGAATCCATTTGCCCGAACCACGGGTAGTTGCCTGTTTGACTGGGAAAAAGATGCTACCGTGATTCAGAATGGACCCTTTGAGTACCGGGTCATCCAGGCACCACTAGAGAGTGTGACAAACTTATTAAGTGTGTGGGATAGCATTTGGGAGCAACTGGAGGCCGGGTCATCTTCGACCACTATAACAAAACCAACACCCACTCCTTCTGCTGAGGATGCACCTTGGTGTATGGTTATGTAACTAAGAAAAAACGAAAAATTGCGAAAATGCCAAATGTTTATTTTGGTTTCGTCTTCATTTGTTTGGAAAGTGACACGGTACAGGAACGGCAGGTAGAGAACTAATACAAGCAAATGAGTTTCACCCTATCTAACAATTTCGGGTAGTTACCTAGTACTAGGAACTCTCAGAAGTATCAGGTTTGCTCTCTTCCTCTTCTTTCTTGATAGGTTTTTCTTTCTTGATAAGTTTTTCAGTATCTTTCTTGACAGTGCTAGCTGTTGGGATTTCACCCTCTATTTCACTGTTGGCGTTCTGCTTATCACTGGGATGTGGCTCTGTGTCCTGCTTTGCTGTCGCTACTGTTGTTTGGTTAGTGCCGGGAGTTGTTGTGACATTTTCCTCTGGTTGTGGCTCTGGTTCAACTTTGTGGTCTTGTGAATTGGAAGAAGAATATTCGGCAGGTGGCGGGGAAGCAGTGGCACTGGGATTATCAGTGGAATTATCTGTGGTAGTGGTGTTGGTTGTCTGAGCTGTGTGGGTGGGTGAACTGCTGGTGGGATGGTTATGCAAGTCTGCCAAAATAGCATTGTATGCAGATTCAGTTGCGGCGTCATTCTGATCATTGCTTAACTGGGGGTCTATGGGCTCAGTTTGGAGTGCGTTCATATTTTTCCCTTGTGAGGGGTCTAGGCTGAGGTTTGTTGGAACTTGTGTTAAGTTAGTGGAATCCCCCTGTGAGGGGTCCAAGCTGAGTGTTGTAGGAACTGGTGGTAAGCCATCTGGTGTTGAAGCGTCTGTGGTTGTTGGTTGAGCAAGTGAACCTAACCTATACATAATTCCAGTAATAATTATTAATCAAATTTTTACACTATTCCTCCAGTGTAAAATGCTAAAGTTGTTTTTTTTGTCCTAATTCCATTTTGACGGAAATCGGCTATTTCAGGCTACTCTATTTGTGCTCGAACTGTGCGTGCGGTACGCGTTCAAGTGCAAGTGCGATAGAGAATGGGTGTACACACATTTGACCTTGTGCTCCATATGGATGGTACCTCACACCAGGGGGGAACCGGGGCAACCCACGTCTGCGTGTAAGATTGAGAATATCAGCTGGTGACAATACTACGGGACTCAATCCAGGCATAGTTGGAGTTAAGGCCACTGACGGAGTAAGTCCTGACATAGTTGTAGCGAGAGTAGAAACAGCAGGTGAAAGGTTGGCAACAGATTGTGTAAGTCCTGCAATGGAGAATGGGCCTAACACACATTAAACTCAAACAAGTGCCGGCGAAAAAAATGCACACGGTGGGCAATGAGTTCCCATTCCCCATGAGCAAAAGTGCACTTTGGACCCCTAGCACAACCTCCAGCAGCCCAAAACTGGCACATTCTCGTCTTGGCATTAGGAGGTGGTGAAGAAAGAGACGCCAATCCTGTATTTGTAGGGCAAAGGGAAAGTAAAGGAAAAAGATAAGTGAGGATTTAAAAATAACAAGCCAAGCCAAGAAAACCAACCTGGAGGCCCCACAAGCTCCTGCTCCCCATGGGCGTAAGTGCAGTTGGCACCCTTTGTGCACTGTCCCCGCAGCCAGTAGTGGCACAGCTTCGTCTTCGCGTGCACCACGTCCAAGGGCGGCTGCGCCGGCTGCTGCTGCAGGCCGTCGCCCGGGCCCCCGAGCCCCAGCCCCACACCCCCTCCCACCCCGTTCGCCCCTCCCCCCTGTTGCTGCTGCTGTTGCTGTTGCTGCTGCGACTGCTGTGGCGGCGGCGGCTGCTGCTGCTGGCCCGGGATGGCCCCGCCGCCCCCGCCTCCTCCTCCTCCCAGAGCAGCGGCGGCCGCGGCGGCGGCTGCGGCGGCGGCCGAGGACCCGTTGTACTGGCGCAGCTCCTGCTCGCCGTGGGCGAAGGAGCAGGCGCTGCCGCGCTGGCAGAAGCCCCGCTGCCAGTAGGTGCACAGTCGCGTCTTGTACGGCATGATCGCGGCGAGGTAGGCCTGCTGCTGCTGGGCCTGGGCCTGGACCTGCATCTGGACCTGCTGGGCTTGCTGCAGCTGGACCTGCTGCTGCGCCTGGGCCTGCGCCTGGGCCGCCTGCTGCTGGTAGATCGCGGCGGCCGTCGCGGGGTCGAGCGCCGCCAGCGCCGACGCGGCGGCGGCGGACGAGGACGCGGCGGAGGACGGCGAGGACGACGACGAGCCCGAGGAGGCCGCGGCCGAGGCGCCGGTGGCCGAGGGGAAGAACGCGAAGGGGTCGACGACGACGGCGCCGGGGTGCTGGGGTTGCTGTTGGTACTGGTAGGGGTATTGGTACTGCTGCTGTAGCTGCTGGAGTAGTTGTTGCTGCTGCTGCTGTTGTTGGGACTGGGGGGACTGAGATTGGGCGGATTGTTGTTGCTGGTACTGTGAGGACTGCGTAGGGCTTTGTGGAGTCACGCCGCCGGCGGCGAGGTAGTCCGCGGCCGTCTGGGCCGTGACCCATTGGTTGCCTAGGTAGACCATGCTCTGCCCGGGACCGAACGGAATTATGGGTTGCATGTAGCGGAAGTGTGACGCGGTGTTGTCGCTGTGTCGCTTTTATTTATTTTTATTTTTATTTTGATTTTGATTTTGATCTTTTTCCTCCTCTTAGCAGATAAGATGCCACTGCAACAAGATTAGAGTGGGCGACGCAGGCACTGGGGCGAGTCATTTTGGAATTGCGGTACTCTCTAATCTACTCAGACGATTCTCACCCTGGGCTGTTTTTACCAACCCCAAGATTGTAGTCAGGAAATGGTGCAATCATCTTTTCCCTTTGCACTGACTGGTGGGCTTGGTGGAGTAGGTGGAGTGACTCCCTCAGGAACAGCAACTAATGTATGATCCTGTGGTAATGTTATATTGAGGTCATTATTCTATGAGAGGCATACTGGTGGGTGCGATTTTCTCCACAGACCTAAATCCTGCAGCAAAGTGAAAAAAAAAAAAAAAAAGAACTCGAAAATAAACATACACAGCACCGATCCAGAGCCCAGAACAGTGTTTCGAAAATTCCCTGAATTGAGCGTGCAGAGCATTCCCTGTAGCAGGTGCAATCGATTCGTTTCAGTGTGTCATCAATCTCTTTCTGTGTTACCAGAGTTCCAGCCAGCTCGGGATTGGACCGCAAGTCGCCCTTTGTTCCCACAAGCACAAAACCAGCCCGCGGGGAGTGACTTCTAATTTCAGGTGCCCAGACATCGGCAATGTGTGCAAGTGACTCCTTGCTATTTATAGCAAAGCACAACAGAAATACATCAGCTGAGGGATAGGAAATCACCCTTAGACGTTCGTAATCTGGCTTGGTTATAAACAAGGCCAGTCAGTAACAGTACAGGAAACAAACTTGAGCAATTCATTTCATAATGGAAAAAAAAATACCTCAGACAAGGTGTCCCATAAACTAACACCAATTGGCTTTCCAAATACTGTAGCAGTAACAGAACACAAATTCAAATCCATGGTCTTCGCAACTGTCTCGGGAAAAACACCCTAAAATCCCCATTAGACACGTTACACACGAAACAGGACAAGCCTTGGGAAATTTAGGTCTGCATTTGCAAACAAAAAGTCAAACCCATCCACGGACAACACCCAACCATCAAGAACAGAACAAAAATGATTGTATCCTCAAACGGCACAGAGGTACCTTACAATACGTGGCAATAAAGGAAGTCTTTCCCACCCCACTATCTCCAACAACCACACAACGAACTGACAGCATCCCCCTGTCCAACAGTAAAAAAAACTGAAAAATCAAAACCTCTCACAACAGCGAAAAAAGAAAAACAAACAAAACGAACCGCGTTTGGCGTGTTGAGTTGAAATCAACGCAACTCGTTCTGTTATGTATTAATATTTCTTCCCAACGTCCTGACTTTACTTTGCCTTTGTGTTGTGAGCATGCATGTACTCTACCACGAAGAAGTGCACAAACAAGCCCAGGAGTGACACACTGAAAGCCAACGAGGCCAACATCACCCAAGGGTCTCCAGGGCATGAATCCAACTTGGCTAGGTTGCTGACAACGAAAGCTAAGTCCACCCAGAACTGAACCAGCTGACACACAGTGAGGTATGGCTTCCATGATGGAACGTGGCCGGATATCTCCCTCATTCCAAAGTAGTAGTACATAAACACCTTGTGGGTTGGTTGGTTGATGCTGGGAAATTATTATTATTATAACTCTGATTTGAATGCATGGACATAGTAGGAATCAAAATGTTAGGGGGTTTTAACTCTTTGGAAAATACTTACATGAACACAGGTGTTTATGGTCATTGCAACCCAGGTTGGAGTCCAGCAGGCCTTCATCCAGTACCATGAGAGAGGAAGGACAACACTACAATTATGTTGAGAATACCTCATTTGAAATGGGGGAGTTTCTTGCCTGTGATGCCACACATGTAATACTGATAACTTTCGCCCCTTCAACATTAACAGGATGGTATCTGCCAGTTCCCAGTATTTACTCAAGTAAAACATGTAGCACCAAAACCCAAGAGTCCCCACCATGGACATTCCTCCTTGTATCTCACATGAATCACAAAACAGAGTTCTCCAGCCAAAATTCCGTGCTTTCTCACAAGCTCCGTATATCAGCCCGCACAGCATGGCAAGGGAGGCAATAGACAATGCGAAATTGTGAACTGCTGTAACAACAGTGACTGAGTTTTGCCAAGAATCCCAGTGTTTGTCAACATCTGCATTTTCTAATTTCCGGCACCTCAATTTGTACGATGCAATTACTCCAGGGAGGAAGACAGTGAGTACTGAGTACAGAACCGCGGTAATAACTGGTAGCTTCCAACCACTCCTACTTTTTGAAAAAGAGAAGTTTCGTATAGCGTTTGTCTATGGGCTTTCAACAAATAAGAAAGAGGTGAAGAAATTTACAAGAAAATTTCCCTTCCAGCTGTTACTGGCTGTTTGACCCTAACAAAATATAAGTCATACAACGTTAATACTAGGGATAGTACTGGGTGATAGACCGGAAATATAACCGATTCACTACTGCCTCCCATTTCAACACCATCCAGTACCTTTGAAGCTGACAATACCACAACAGTTAAATAGAAAATTCAACTACAAAGGATCATTATACCGGTTCTAGAACCCAAGAAAGTAAGTGAAACTATCACAGCGGCAACTAGCACCGACCATACCATATCTGCACAATTCTCGTTGATATGCTCTATTACTAACACATCACACAAGATGTACGCACTTCGATTTGCCATTGATGCCAACACCCAAATCCTCTCACACTGTTTTTATCATGAAATGATTGACAGTGACAAACCACCATTTCTTGTTAGTTTGTAATCAATACTCATCCATTTCCGAAAAGACTTTTCGATCGTTCGTGTAAAGTTTTGTTTTTCTCACAGACCCATACTGGCCCACAGCAAGGAGCGAGAGCGAAGGCACCCGAGACCTTGCTCCTCGTATTCTGAACGCGATATCCACCATGTGGAGGGAGTGGCGGGATTGCTTGCGGTGGCTGCAGCACCCTTCCAGACACATTGCAATGGTTGGGCTGTGTGGTGCACTGTCACATTGGTACTGCTATTAAGGTTGAGCTCGAATTCCAGGCGTTTTATAAATCCTGTTACTGTGGAGCAACCTTTTTAATGGTGTTAGGCTAATAGCGGCTACGAATGTTACCTCCCACTACTATAACGTTGGAAACTGGCTTGTTGTATTTCCGCCATGTGTCCAGAGTGGTTTTCACATCCTGGGAAATGCCCTCCCCTCCCCTTCGGCAAAAGCCTGGGTGGAACAATGCTTCGCCCCAGAATATTTTGTCAGCTTTAGTTACAGTAAATTCACTGTCGCTGCTCCAACCTTGCATTCTCTTGCTTTCGGCCTTGGAGAAATTAATTACAACCAAGTTTATGACTACAAACAGTATCATCTGTGTGGAATTCAAAGGATTCACAAGATATTCTGCCCCACATTGGAGGTGACGCCTCACGGAGTACCTGAGAAGATTGAGAAACGTATTTCAAGGTGGAGCTTACTTGTGTGCGATGAAGCTTGTACAGTCTGGTGGAGGCAACGTCATTACTGCAACTGTGCCAACCGAGCTCACTCAAACTCTGGGCACATATCCCAATTTTCCTGTGCTTATCAGCAGAAATGTGCTGGATAATGCGTTCCAGGATATCCACAGGAAGTTTCTGGAAGAGTGATGTAGGTGACTGGGACAGCTTGTAAATAGTGTCGATTGTCTGAGTAGTATTGTAAAATCCAGATTTGTACAGCTCGGCATGAAATGACACTGGAGAGGGGCATATTTCACAAAGCGAACGAAGAGTGTGGGGGGCACCCAAGACAGAAGTTGTTGCAGGTGAGAGAGGTTCGGGAGCAAGTACCTTTTGGTTATTGTATGAAGTTGCCTCAAGTCATCTTTTTTTTAGGGTATGTTTCATGCTTGTTATTGGTGTGTGATCTGATTTCTTACAGTTGCTGAAAAGAGTTTATCATGCACAGATTCAGCAAGGATAGAATCCAGAGCCATCGGTTCAGACATGTTGTAGCTCACAAGTCTACCTGAAAAGTAGGTAACGTTAGGGATAAATGTATACAGAAATACCCGTTCCAGAGATTCCAGAGACTTGAGTGCAAGAGCCACCAAAATCCGCCAAAATGAATGGCTGGGATGAACTAAGAGTTACATCAGAACATCCAACTCGGGCAACAATAGCATCAGAAGGCAGTGAAACACCAGAAACTGGAAACTTTTCGAGAACCTCCTTTTGTTTGTATCAAAAAGGGAAAAGACTTGACGATGTGGAAAACGCACGGGGAGTAAGACAGATCTGTTGTGAGTAGGTTTGCAAGTCAGAACAAGTCGTGAATTGCATCCGAACCAATTTGTTTCACACACATTCGTGAGTATACTTTCTATCAAATCAGTTGGAAAGGGATCGTTGGCATCAGCTTCTTCTTTCCGCAAGAAAGAGGGGGCCCTAAGAGCCTGTATTTCCCCAGCATAAACAACACGTGTGGTGCTAATAAGAAAAAAACAAACCTCGAAGCCGAACCAAGTACTCTTACAACCAGGCAAAGAAACCTCAGTACAAGCCGACACAGTAGGAATAATAGCAGGCTTGGCGTCACCCGAAAGACCCACCTGCATCTCCAAGTTAAAACAAAGCAAAGTGACCGTAGATCTCGGTTTTTGTTATGCACGCTGCCTTCAAAAACTTGAAACCGCAGTCTACAACTACATCAGTTCCCTGCCCAACCGTCAAACTCGCCATCTAGTCTTTTTTTTTTTTCTTCAAATAGAAATCTGAATAGAAAAAACGAAGAGTGTCAGGACGAATTCTGTTGTGGTTTAGAGGGGACAACTCTTGGTGGTACTTTGGGTGTTCCATTTGATGCACTGGTTGTTGTGGGTGGTGATTGTGAGATTGGTCTCACAGCACTCTGTAGTTCCTGCACGAGCTTCCTCATTTCCATCAAATCCTTCTCGTTCTGAGCCCGGCTCTCATCTAGTGCCGTCCTGAGCTTCTCAATTTCGCCCTTCTGGCTTGCCAATTCCTCCCTCAGAAGGTCAATTTGCAACTGCATCTTGGCCGTCTGCTGCGCTGCCCCTTCCACCGCCTGCTGCGCGCGAGTCCGCTCAAATGCCTCGTGCTGCAGTTGCTTTTGCAGCAATTCCGTGGTTGACGCCATCTCGCCGGCGGTTTTGGCCATCGCCTGTACATGTTTTGATGTGGAGGCTGAGGCTGAGGTGCCTTTTTGTGCCGCAGTCGACGCTTCCAAGATTAGACCGCGGGCCTGGGCTGCTTGTTGGGCGCTCGAGGAATCGGGTGATGTGCAGTAGCCATATTTGGAAGTGTCACATGTTTTGGGGTTGCTGTATTTCGAGGTGCCAAACATAATGCCTGATTTGGTAAACACTTCAGCAAGGTCCCAGTCTATACCAACGGTTTTGGTTGGTACGATTCCAACACCAGCTTTCTGCAATACTGCACCTTTGATTTCTTCAAGTCTAGTAGGTGCCTTATGGTGAAATACAACGTTTGCAAGCTGAAGTCCGAGGGGGTTGGCGGGGTCTGGGGAAAAATCCCCCAAGGCATCCAGAACCCACATCACAGATAATTCTGCAAACTGTCTGGCCGGAGGGTACTCTTCCGCTTTGAAAACGGAACTCTTCACCTTGAACAAAGCCTTGTCACTGAATGGAGGTCAGTGCGAGAGTTGATTTTTTTTTTTACGAGTACCTAGTTGTTTGCCTGGATTTAATATCTGCAGCTGTAGCCAGTTGTGCGAGTTGCGGTGCAAACCACTTTGTCATCAGAATTGCTGCTTGTTCCGAACAGTGCTTCATTTCAGATACAGTCATAAGCGCTGAAATGTGCTTGGCTGTATTCGTTTGCCGTTTTTCATCAACCAGCTCCAGTCCTTTTTGTGTGCATAGAGTCACAGCATTGACAACGCCACTAGCTACTCCAGTTATATCCAAGATTGACATGACATTACCAAAGAATCCAACTGCGCCAGCGACTTTCCCTGCAGTCCCTGAAGATGCAACAACCATCTCACTAGCAACAGCCTTAGCTCCGATTAGCACTTCCTCCAGCTTAATTTGTATTGTGCGATAAAAGAGCCAGAGATTGGAGTCACCCTCAAACTGTCTCAGGGCTTCTCGTTTCTGCTCCTTCACTCTATATTCTTGCCAGAGTACTTGTTGATAACACTCGATTTCCTTTACTTTTTCTTGGAGTTCCTCGATTTGTTGTTGCTGTGCTTGAGCCGTAGCAGAGTCTGATTTGGGCAAGGACTCAGATAGATTTGCGATGTGCTTTTCTAATGCTACTCTGTTCTTATCAGTAAGTGTGATATCGTCAGTAGTTTCTTGGAGGGTTTGGTTCAGAGAAGCAGCTAGACTGGAGATCTCACAATTCATCTCTGACTGTGTGACTTTGATGTCTTCAACTGTCGTTTTAACAGATTCAAAGGCTGCCTGCATTACAGTGCTGATAGACGTATCAGCCGGTGATGATTGTGGCAGTTGTTTCAGTAGTTGGGACATTGTAATTCTGTTAGTCGCATCTACCACTGAGCGAATAATTGCATGAAGGTTCTCTCCAGTTATGCCACCTGAATTTTGTACAGCCTTTTCAAGTTCAGAACTGCAAGTAGCCAGGTCAGATCGTAGAGAAATCTAGTTTTGGCATCAGAAAAAAAAATATTGTGACAAGATACCACTGTTGCAGGAGCTGAAGTTCGAGGAGGAATAGGGGGTGAAACTGGAGGAGTTGAGGGTAGCGCCATTGGTGATGGTGTGGAAGCTGTAGACTGCGGTATTAGCTGCTGGGGATCTGGTGGATACGAATACGCGAACTTACTGAGTCTGGATTTTAGCAAGGCTTTGTCCTGACGTTTCTTTGGGAGAGATTTGGCGTAGTGAATGAAGAAAGCAGTTACAGCCGCTGCAAAAGCTTCAAATACACCATTGATTGACTGGCGTGAGCAACAGCATTCTACGTAGAACGTTGCACCTATCTGAATAAGTTAGTGCCCTGGCATTAATTAGCTGAAAGTGCCTACTTGTCGCGCAACTTCTTCCCCTTGTTCCATAGATACACATTTAGTCTTGGAGTTGGGCCTCAGTCGTGATTCGCAGCCAATTCCAACCACAATGAAAGGGGCCCCAGAAGGCCCGTTTGACTTCCACTCAGATCCCCAAATTTTAGATACACTCTCCAAGGATTCCGGTTTGGCAATGTCGAAAACGATCATGAGCACATCAGTGCTGCGGACCCTTGTGTGGCACTAATCCCAGGTGTTGGGTATTATACATACATTTGATAGATTTTTGAAAATTGTCCAGTTGTTCGGTTACGTCCAAACCGCTTAGCATAAACTAGAACCAAAACACAGCCAACAACAAACAAACAGAAAAAAAAAAGACAAGTGAAAATCAGATCAAAACCTGCTGAAGTGAGTCAGCCAGACCGACACCATCCTTTAGTTGGAGGAGAACATCCGAGTTGCAGACTGCAACTCCCATTGTGGTGTCATCAAACACAACCTTGGTGGTTTCGGGTAACCCACCTCCCAGCATCGTATATAGGAACGTGGTCTTGATGTCGCCCCACCCCGAGATGTCCTCCCCGTCGTCCCCAACAACCAGGACTTGGATCAGGTCGTAAAGGACAACTTCGTAGATGTCGCCGTTGTTGATTGGCCCGGTGGCTAGGATCCCATCATTGACTTTGGTGGGGGGATTGGGGCTTGGGGTGGTGGGGGTGGGACTGGGACTGGGACTGGGCGAGACTAGCACGAGGGAGATGGCATCGATGCGATTGAGGGACAGCGCCGCGCAGGCTTTGGTTCGCAGCTCCCATAAGTCGTCTGTGGGGAGCAGGGTAACGTGGGCAGTGGTTGGGGTGGTGAAGGGAATACGGTTTCGAACCGTAACCGTCACTTTGTTGGCGTTTCCTCGCGCAAACATTCAGTTCAATGAACAATCATCGGGATCTCACAGACCCAGTTGATCATCCAAGCGTCATTGCCCCTCGAGTACGGCACACCCGATGTGTAATAATGCTGCAGGCCTGAGAGTTGAGAGTGAGGGTGATCTCGGGAATCGAGAAAGGGAAAAGTTCAGGTGAAGTACTAATGGGGGTACCGAGAATAAGGTTCACTGCAGAAGTTACACCCCCCGCTCTAAACTTACATTTTCAACAAATCAAGAGTGCCTGTGTGATGTAACGAGAGTGAAAAACAGAAAAAATATCCTGTCACAAGCACTTTTCCGTAAAAACAAACAACCGCTTCTTAGCCTAAAGCCTGCACAAAAAGAAAAACTAAACAAAAAAAAAAAATCTCATGCTTGGGCTGGCGATGCTCACTACGAACTCACGAGGTTTTTTTTTCCCCTCGCCGCGAAACGACGTCTTCCGTACAACGTTTCGTCGTTTCTTGCTAATTTTTCTTTTCTCCTCCCTTTGCTCGTGTACTTTTTTTTTTCCCCTGTAACAGAACAGAAACCATGGTACAGACACGTTAAAGGAATACCAGGACTGTTGGCTACGCTCGTTAACAAAACGACGTCACCGGTTGCTCCGCGAGCGACGACCGGTAGCAGCGCCAGCCACTGTCCTTGCGTCCCACAATCTCTGATTGACGAGCAGCCCTCGCAATCAGCACCGCTGCCTCACATCAGCGAAATCACGTTTCAAAATAACCACCCACACAATCACAACATGCCGCAAAACGACGTAATCGAATCACTTCACACTCAGCCTGTGGTACAGCAACCTCAGGCTCACATCAGCCCAATCGCATCTCACGACGTCACGATAATCACCTCTCCTGCTCACAGCGACGGTGAACAGGCTACGTTTCAACAGCCCCGGGAAGAGTTCGATCTCCTTTCCGACTGTGTATCACTACCACAAACGCAAAATCTGTACCTACACGACACACAAAAAATCGATCTTCTGACCCCCGGAAAAATCGACTGGTTTGCACGATAGTCCTTTGATTTCCTTCTTATCTAATCGCTGTGGTAGCTTATTGCCTCCAAAATACTCGCCTCTGAAAAAAACCCTGGTGCTTGACCTCGACGAAACCTTAATGCACAGCTCTGTGGAAGTTCGTTCATCTTCGTTATGGCGAAGTTCTTATTTATTTACAGCCATTACCACACACGGATTTCCGTTTCGAGGTTACTGTAGAAGGCGTTACAGCTACGATTTATATCGTAAAACGGCCCGGAGTTGAGGAATTTTTATCTGCACTGAAAGACAAGTTTGAGATAGTGGTTTTCACAGCAAGCATTCCCGAGGTTCTTACTCCTTACAACTTTCGACACGAGTTTTTGATGTTATCTGTATAGTATGCGGATAAAGTCATTGACTATTTGGACACTAATCGGTCTGTTTCTTCGCGTCTTTATCGCTCTTCGTGTACCCAGCTTTTCGGAAGCTATGTTAAGGTTGGAGAGCGTGTAGGGTGATGATTTTACCTCACCACAAATATTAGGACTTGGATAAACTGGGGCGAGACCTGAGCAATACAATAATCATTGACAACACACCAGCCTCCTATGCCCTTCATCCCCAAAACGCCATACCAATCAGTTCATTCATCACCAATCCCAATGACACCGAGTTGATGTCACTGGCCCCCTTGTTGTGCGAGCTTTCCGTCTACGACGGAGACGTTAGAAAGTTTATAAGCGACCGCATAACAAACCCCACTTGTAACCTGATCAGCTTCACGCCAAACAACAACACCACCACAACACCACTCGCGCAATCATGCATCGCCGCGACCAATAACAACAACAACAACAACAACACACAAATCCCCAACACACATACAACCACCACAACAAGCACAGCGACAACCACCTCAGTCACACCCTGGTTCTTCAACCCACTGCAACAAACCGCTCTTATCCCCCTCGACGAAAGCGACGACGATGACGACGACACCAGATAGTGCCTCCACCCCCCTTTTTGTTTATACACTAGACAACAACAATCCAAATCCTATTTTCTATCCTACTTTTCTCCACACGTTTTTGTTCTTCTTTTTCCTTTTTTTTCCCGGCTACGTTCATTCACCTAAGTCGAAGTTCACCAAACTCTCACGAAACCAACCATGAGCGGCGGTGCGCATCACTACGGAGGAGGAGGCGGCAGCGGCAGCGGCAGCAGCCCAGGGGGCGGGTGCGGGTTCAAGAGGGCCGTGTATCCCCCGGCGTCGGCGTCGTACCACCCCACGCCCTCCTCGCCTACGAGCGGCCCGGCCGCAAGCACCACCACCACCACCACGGCGAGTACGGGGGGAGGGCTCCTGGGGGACCTGCAGCCCCCGACGAGCGCGGCGCCGGTGCCCCCGCCCCACCACCCGCACCCTAGCGGGGGGTCGACGCACACAGCGGCGCTGGTAGGAGGGGGAGGAGGGGGAGGCGGGGGCGCGACTACGGGGGGGCAGCAAATACCCGGGCGGCCGCCATCGCCGGCGGTTGTTGGGGGCGGGGCCAGCGGGACTGGTACTGGTACTGGGACGGGGACGGGGACGCAGGGACACAGGCCGCTGCCGCCCACGACGGCTTTACCTCCTTTGCCTCTCATTGGTAGGTACTTTGTTTGCTTCTGGCCTGTGTGGGCTGGTATTATTGAGTGTTACTGGCATTGGCACTGCCACTGTGACAGTGATGTGATATGGCTGTATTGTGAGACTTGTTGCCTTTGTTATCATCTGTGTCATTGACAGTTTCATTAAGCGGCTTCTTCTCCGTGGATTACCGCACACGTTTTTTTACAGGAGTTTATACTAGTTGCTGAAAAGTACTTTTTTTTTTTTTTTTTTTTCAAAACCTCTCGGCAAGGGTTTTGGTTTTTTTTTTTTT
>JAHLWZ010000819.1:0-113167 GCA_020536535.1 Pelomyxa schiedti
GTTGTTTCCAATAAAAGGTAAATATCTCCCTGGCAAGAGATCTGTGCCCTAGGAACAAAGTACTTGTGTTGAGATCACGGCGAGCGAGGTGGGTTGCGAGTAACTGAAGGCAATGGTACAACGTAGCCGGCATCAACATCAGCATGGTAATTTGCAGCTGGAAGTAGTACGTGCCCGCTCCTGCAGATATGGTTCACCAAAAACCATCTGGACATATGACAGATCGGGCATATGTCTCCGGATCAAGGAGGGCAGTTGCAGACAATCTCACATTCAGTTGACACTGCCGGAATTCTGGCATGCCCCATTCCCTGCAAAGAATTATAATGAGGAGAAACATTTGTTGGCCAGCTACACACCCAGAGCCATGTGTCAAGATAAAGTAGAATAACAATGGGATGAAGTAGAAGAACTACAGGAGATTTTACAACCCACAGAATCAGTTGCTTCAACACAATTTACCATTACAAACACTAAGAGACAAATGGCCAAAACCTGTGCCATGAGTTCGAGGAGGGAGAACAAATAACTGGCTGCAAACTTTAAATCATTTGGGAGAGAAGATAATGTGCACCATGCACCACCGTCACGTGCAATTTTTTTTTTTTTTTTTAAATAGACGGCGGCATTGGCTGATTGTGCTCGGTGGTCCAAATGACGTTGAGTGGAAAAAACCGTGCCACCGAGCAACAATCACCCTATGCACTATGCCCTATGCCTCACTGCCACCCTTAAACATTGCGAAAAAAAATGGAATGATGAATGAGAAATGATCGTCTTTGTTTTGTCAGACTCCCGAGCAGAGAGTGTTGGACTCTGAACTCTTCTGCGCGAACATCCCGTAAGAGCACGTACAGCGACGTACTTCTTCTCCTGTATGAAGGATTACAGATCCATCATCTGGGAACCATTACTAAAAAACAAAAAGAAAACCTTGGGTTGCCTTGTTGTTGCGTTGGTGTTGGTGTTGGTGTTGGTGTTGGTGTTGGTGTTGGTGTTGGTGTTGGTGGGTGGGTGGGGGGGGAGGGTGCCATTTGCCCCCAGGATGATGCCCTTGTGCCTCAGCCTGGACCACATGGCAGCAGCCTTTTTTTCCCTGGGATCCATGCCCCCCTCCACAACTGTGGGAGGGAGCCTGACAGCCTGGGCCACATGCCAGCTCCATCCAACACACAAACAAACACTCAGGCTCAAAAACAGCAAGAAACAAGTGTGGTGGAAAACCTCATGGCCCCAACCAACCACCAAACCAAGCCCTGTGTCACTCAACAACGGTCTCACAGCACACACACACAGCAGTATGGATGGATGTCTGGGGGTTGTTGTGGCTCTTCTGGCTGTCTCTGTGTTTCTTCTGCATTTGGCCAATGGGTCAAGCTGATTGATCAGATCACGTGGCAGGCACTCAGTCAGAGTGGCTTGCTTCATCCCACATTGCCTGTTTTCCTTCCCCATTTCCATTTTTTCATTCATTCATTGATTGGCACAGCACACAGTAATGGCCACCAAATAATCCCTTGGAGGGGAATGTCATCCCTGTAACCAGCCTGCACTGAGTACATGTTTGCTTCACATGTGAGCCCGTTCCACAGTTGGAGCTGGGTCTGCCCCACGTATTTATCTGTGTGTTGTGGCCTTGGTTTCTTCTGTGTCATTGGCTTCAACCTCAGTGCTCAGGGCTTTGACTTGGTTCTGGATGGAGGGGGATGCCTGGGGTATTGTGGTTCCTTACTAAGTTTTGCCCATTGGTTGCCGATGGTGTTGTGGTCATGGTGGTGAGATGAGTTAAGTGGAAAATTTTGATCCTGTATGGATGCCAGACCCTACTTGGAGAAAAATTTCAAAATGGCATTGGTATTGAAGGATTGAGTGGATGTAAATGTTGGTGGCTACTATTTCCTTTGTAGGCCAAGGAGGGTATAATTAATTAATTAATGTCTTTGAGCCCCTTGTTGTCATTGGTTCAATTCTTTCTAGAGCAGAGATGTGGCCAATAAGGACACCAAGGTATTAGTACTTTGTTACTGTCTGTACTGGCCACACAGTTGATGTTCTTTGGCCTGTGTGGGGTCTTCTTGTAGTTCAGAGCCTGACAGTATAAATTGATTGAGTGTTCAGGTCCTCTAGATTCTTCCAAATAGTGCAGGGGTCATCTGCATTTGCTGATACCTTTGGTTTAGCCAGGAAGTCATGGAGTTTCATGAGAAGAGGGTCTATCACAATGTGAAGAGGAGTGGAGAGAGGGGCATCCTTGCCAAACCCCTCTACCTACACAAATTTCTTAAAAAGGAAAAGTCTCAGGAAGTTATTTGAGTCAATCTTCTGTCCAGTGATTACTGGTAAAACTCAGATATGGCATTCTCTAAGAACAAGGAATCAGGAATAAAATGGCTAATTTGATGGAAGTATCACTTTCATCCCTCAATGATCTTTAATGCTTCTGAAACTATGTTGATACCTTTTGTACAGCAAAACAATTCTCAAATTAGAACTAATTTTTATTTCAGAAAGGAGCAATTTCACTTTCATAAAGTTAACTACAACGCTCCACCGCATCTAAAACCAACTTTTCCTGAGGAAAGACTGAGAAAAAGTTGGTTTTGATCACAGAGGAGGGTTGTACTGTACTGATACGTCAGAAATCCATCAGTGATTAGAACCGTACTTAGAACCACAGCGAAGTCACCTCGCCGCGCAATGTCTGTGGAGAGTCCTCGAAGTAAGGTCACATGGAGGCGGGGTCTTTTTCGGCCGACGCAGCCACCCCCGCACCTCGTGTTTGGTGCCTCCACTCCTACCACGCTGTCGGCGCCCTCCAAGGACGACGAAGACGCCAGGGACGGCGGTGGCCCCACGGGGGCCGGCGGGATGCTGGTCACCGTGGTGGCGGTTGTGCGCCCCAACCGCTCCCTGCTCGTGTGGGCCGGGATCGGCCCGGGCCCCGCGCCGTCCCCCTCGGCCCTCCTGCAGGGCTTTGGTGGCTCCAGCGAGGTACCCGTGGAGACCTACACTAGCCCCACTAGTTCTACGCCCATGCAGTCTCCCCCACACAGCGACGGCGAAGGAGCAGCCGCCGTGGTTGATGATCATGGCCATGTATCGTGTGATAAGGGTGCCTCTGAATCTCGGCAAAGTGGCGATTTCGGTGCTGAAAGCACGGCAGCAACAACCACAGCCAGCAGGACCAACAACAACAGGAGGCGAGTGGTTCCGCTCCAGCCGTGCGCCACTTTGGCAGTTGCTGCACGAACAAGGGTGGACAATTCATCGTCCTCCGGGTCCCTCCTGTGGTCCTCTTCTTCCTCCTCTTCATCTTCATCGTCATCTTCCGCCACAAGCAGCATGCCAGACGACGATTCGCTGCCGGGAAATAATTGCATTAACCCAATGCTTGTGGCCCAGGAGGGAGCCACGAGCACTGATGCTACCGGGGGTGACGAGGATGCCCTCGCGTTTGCTTCCAAGCTGGCTATGAGGCCCAAGATTGCTCAGTGCTTTGTGTGTGGGCCTGCTTGGAGTGCCTCTATGGGTGACAGAGCTCTCCGGGTTTTTGTGGAAAGAACTGTCATTGCTGAAATAAAGGATTTGGGGTTGTGATTGGACAATCCCGCCAAAAGGTTTTTCATGTTTCTGGGTTTGTGGGCAGATCCATTCAGGGAGAAGAGAGCAGCCACTCCTCCCAAGGCCTCAGTCTACTTACAATTTTTTAGATATCCTTGGGTTGTTAGGGTTCTGGTTTTGCATGCAAAACAAAAAAGAAGGGTTAAATCCATGTTTGGGCTTTTACAAAGGATTGTCAGTAGGTTGCTTGGGTGCAGGTGGCTTGTGGTTCACAGTGTGTATGACAAGGGTGAATAGCAAAAGCACACCGGCACCAGACAAGCAGGCACACATTATGAATGAAGCCCGGTAACACTGTGTTCCACTGCAGTGGTGCGATTCATCCGCGTGGTTGTCATATATGGTACCGGCTACCTGGGACAGTGCCAGAACCAGCAGTGCACATGTGGTTGCCAGAGTTCCGAGGTACAGGCCATAGAACTTCTTGGCGAATTGCTCTGAGACATATGCGGCACCAATTACCATCATGCCACCCAGGCAGAAGTTGAGTGTGAGGCAGCCAGGCCACACCATATAGTTCTGCAGGTCGTTAAACGAAAAAAGAATCAGACAGATAAGGGCAATCATGGCAAGCCCGAGCATGAAAACGAGCCGGTTGATTCTCCTGTGGAGATTTTTGGGGTGAATTACTGGCATACAAGGTTGGGAGAGCACACTTGGTTACGTCTGTGATTCCTACAGCAATGCGCCCAGCACAGTTCATGAACAGTGAAATCCACACAACAAGTTGTGCATCATCAACACTGAACCCATTGGACTCAGCAAGCAGAGCAATGTTCCCCTGGAAAACTTGTGCTGTTCCAAGGCACAGGATATAAGAAAACCAAAAAGGGTAAGTCCACAAGCTCTTAAGTGGCTTTTTCCAGTCATCTTTGATCAAGGGTGCTTGCAGATCCTGGAAAACCAAAATAAAACACTGTTTATACTGGTAATAAATACACACAAGGAGAGGCTCGGGGGAATTGCGTTCATAGTAGAGAACAAGGGCTCCCAGTCCACCACAGGCAAGCATTATGAATCCGCTAGTTCCATTACATAATATGTAATCGGGAGAAAGAGATTCCTACCACATCAACAGAAAATCATCTACATTGCTTGTGGTAGTCATACTAGCAGAGCTTGAAGTAGAAACCCCTTCCTCAATAAAGCATTCTGAAAATATAACACCATAAATGGCACCAGCTACGGCAAATACAGCAGAAAGAACACCCACTACACGAGCACTGTACTTCCTGGGTAGAGATAGCACATTTGTTTGTATAGTTGCCTGGTACATTGCTATAAAAAAAAAACCCACAAAATACACCAAAATCCACAAGCAAAAAAGAAAAAGAGGGAGTGGGAGGATAGTGTCAGAGATTAAGAGAGGGCTATTTAAGATTATGGAGATGGACATTGCCAATTGTTGATTGTCCCTTGAAAATACTAGAGAAGGCAAAAAGTCCAGCACTGGAAAACCCCGTAACGACTTGGGCATACTGAGGAAAGTAGCTGATAATAGCACAAGCGGCACTGTACAAGCATACAATTTTTGGCCCAGCCTTATCAAACATGATTCCTGTCAAGAAAACCAAACGAATCAGAGGATATTCCAGCTAATACATTTTCTCTTTGTAGACATATAAAACACGTGTGTGAAACGTCCATTTCAAGGAATGATGGGAGGGTGTGAATGAAATACACAAGGATTTGGAACCCCCACCAGGAATCACAGACATTCCCAGTCCCAGCATCCCAAAAGCGAAAACGAGATTGGTCTGTTGATTATCCCAGCCTAGCTGGTACTTTAGAAACGGCAAATAAGACATCTGAGCAAACATAGTCCCTGCTGCGAAATTGAGCGCGATCGACGCCCCCAACATTAACGCCGTCCCCAGTCTCCCCTTTGGGGGCCTCAGTCTCCTCAGGATCCCCTTTGGCCCTCCGCTGCTGCTCCCATAATTGGGCTCACTGGAAGCGGCCTCGGGTGTACTACGTTTGCGGCTGTCGCCTTCCGGGTCGCTGTTTTCATCACGAAACAACGGCTGGGTGTCACTGTCCCCCTTTACATCCATCGGGCAGAAAAAATCTTTTTTTTTTTTGTTATCACACGCCGAAAGGGTGCTTTTTTTCCCTGGGGGAAGAGGGTTGAGACCAGTAACTGGTTTTCATTAAGAGAATTACATGGGTGTATAATAATTATACAACAGTGTAGTTCTTCTGCAGTGAGAGCTCCCTGCAGAGTTACTTACAATTTGAATTCGCAAAAACTGGGTGGAAGAGGAAAAACCTAGCTGTGCTGCTGAACACCAGTGGTTGCGTCGTCTGGCTGGGGATGAGGGGCTGTAGCTTTGTAATATGTTCTCACGGCATAAAGCTGATCCACAATTAAGGCGACAGTCCCAACAGCCAGTAAACCAATTCCAAAGTATGCCCAATCTTCGTTCACTTAGTAAGGAAAGAGGAAATGGTTAATCCTTACACGGGAATAACTGATCCTCACTTATGGTATAATCAACAAGTAAAGCAATTGGCATGCTGTTCAAAGAAATTAAAGGGGTTTTTTGTTTTGCCTTGGAGGGAAAGGAGTACCATACAAGCGAGCCAATGGAAATAAATAGTGCAGAGGACATCGAGACACCCAAAAGTACAAGCCTGTGGCAGAATAAGTAAATATGGAAATGTAAATGAAGCACATTTGAAATGAGAAAGCAATGGCGGAGCTTTCAAGGAAGGGTACCAGTTGACTCCAAGTAGGAACAACCAATTCTTCCCAACCAGTAAGATCCCATATCTGTTGGGTAATGTCAAAAGAAGAAATAGACATGAAGCACACTTTAACAACAGACCACATAGTCACCAAAGTCATCCCGCCGATCAGGCCCATAACAAGGAAGGGATAAAACAGACTGCGTTCAAAGGTTGAGTCCATTTCCAATGAATGATCAACACCATATTTTTCGTAGAGTACCAGCCAAGAACCCCAAAGTAGTGTATTCATCAGGCAAAGAATATATCCACCCACAGTACTTGTATTTTCACCAACGAGATACACTTCCAAGAGTGAGCAAGACTATTACGAAGTGAGGTTGGAACCAGTAAAAGCTATTGTCATCACGCCAGCAATGTTGAGTAGAGTTGCACCAAGTTTAAGTAAAACAATGAGCTCATCCAACAATAATATGGATAAAATATACACTATAACAACAGCACATGAAGACACTAATGGAATCAAAATGTTGACTGAACTTTATGAGAACTACTTGCAGTAATTCCACTGCTGTCAATTACTGAGAGGCTCTTGTACCAAAAATAACCAGTGAAAAAGATCACTGGAAAAGATATAGCAGAGAATATTGTGTATCGCTTGAAACCAAACTGTTGACTATAGGTAGGAAATTTTCGCCCACGTATAAGCCACCATATAAACCAGATTGGTAGTCCGACAATCATCCAAGATCGAGCAACGTATGTCCTGCAAGGCAGTGGGCATCAACACATGAAAGCATTATACAGAGAAAATACAACAAGCAAGGCACACTTGGTGCCTACATTCGGTGACATGGGTATACATTAATATTGGTGTCAAATCCTTCTCAGTGATATTGTACTGCGCAACCTCAGGAGCTGTAATCCAGGGCACTAGGTAGAGAAATTTTATTTTTAAAAAAAAAAAAACGAAACGGCTCTCTGGAAGAAGAAAGGGAAGAGTAACCTGTGGTAAGTACCAAGCACAGGCAGGCACCCACGAACCTCATAACCATCGCCTTCCGCGGGGGTGTCCTCAAGTCCGGCTCGCTGAGCAGGGGCGAGTCCGTGTCCCCCGACAGCCGGCCCTTGCCCACGACCTGCGTGAGTATCAGCGGGGGCGGCGTCGTCCACGTCACCCTCGTCCCGGGGCACCCCTTCACCCGGCCCCACTTCTCCTGCTCGGGCCACTCCCCTCGCCGCCTCTTCTCCCGCGGCTCCCTGTGCTCGTGGCGCTCCCCGTCCATCAGCCCTCGCTCCTCGTCCCCCTCCCCCTCCCTCTCCCCGTCGCCATCTCCCTCTCCCTCGTACTCCCCCGCTGCCCCTGTGCCAGCATACCCGCCGCCTGCGTAGCCGTATTCATTTGGTGGCTTTTGCTCCATTTCTGGGGCACCAGACTGGCTGCTCCCCTCAGCATCTCCCTCGTGGTCCTGCATTTGCCTGTGGGTGCTATGCACTTGCAGGCTACCAGCTGCCTCGTTGTTGATGGATAGGGACGCTGTTGCGCGTCGTGCCTCCATCTGGGTGGGGGGTGCCGCTGACGGAGTAATTTCCCTAAGTTCACGGCACTGGGCCTCCCCACCAGGCGGGAAGGTGTTTTGCATTTTGATGTGATTATTGGGTTTTTTGCCCCAACTTCTGAGTGGGTGTTGGGTTTTTAGCCGAAATTTCGTTGTGTATTGTATTTCGAAATACAAAAAGGGATTAGGAACGGCCTCCTGGATGTGGGGTTGCTGTAGTTGGTGTTGTTGAAGTTGAGGTTGTTGTGGATGTTGATGGCGAGGTTGGGCCGCCTGTCTTGGCTAACATTGGGTTGTAGGTGAATCCTTCAAAGTTTTGTTGTGCAGCTCGTGGGAGGCTGCCTGCTGAGGTACCAAGGTGCAGTGAAGGTTGCTCCTCAGTGAAAACTGGGTCAATTTGACTTGTGTCATCCACTCCACCCTGTAGCTCCTGTAAGGAAAGAAAACTCCGTAAAATCGCAGGAGAACTCACCACGTTGGGCACAAATGGGGGAGGAACTGATTTCTTGAAAATGGCTTCCCAGTCAGTCCCGTCAAAGAACTTGTGGCTCTTGATTTGATTCGGTTCGCACAAACGGCGCTCCGGGTCTCGCTCAAGAAGTTGCATTAGGAGTTGCTGAGTCACTTCATTAATCACAGGAGGGAATGTTATTGGTTCGTTCATGATCTTGCGGTACATTTCTTGTACATCAGGGTTGTAAAATGGAGGCTGAAATTGAAGTTATAAGGGAGGAAAAAAAAATACTGGAACAAACAAGGCCCGTCAGCATCTCAAATAATAAACTGCCATAACTCCACCAATCAACCTGCTTCCCATAGCCATGCCCAAGCAATACTTCAGGAGCTAAACAATTGAATAAAATGATGTGATATATTTAAAAAGAATGCACACCAAGATATTCGGGAGTACCACAGAATGTCTCGGTTCGGGCCTCTTTTGTCCGTAGGCCTTCCTTGCATAAACCGAAATCTGTGATGCATATGTGCCCGTCATTGGTAAGAAGCAAATTTTCAGGTTTGAGATCCCTATAGACAACCCCAGCATTGTGAAGATGCTCCAAGGCAAGTAAAATTTCTGCGGCATAAAACCTAACCATTGTCAACTTTTGGCAGAGAAACTTCAACAAACCTTACTCGGTCAAGAGAAAATCTTTTTTCTCGTTGCAAATGATAGAACACTTCACCACCATTTACAAAATCCAATATAAAATATAACTACAACAACGTCAACGTTTGCCAATAAAGGGAGCCAAACTTACTTCATCAGCTGTCTGAAAGGAATAGTTTAAATTCATTAAAAATGGATGATGAAGTTTTTGTAGAATACTCCTTTCAGCCATTGTGTGTGTGACCTCAATAAGGTTGGTATGAAATCGAAGAGGTTTTAAACGTGGAGTACCTCATGATGGTCTACAATGTGTTTCTTGGAAAGGACCTTCATGGCAAATATTTCACCAGTAGACCGCAATCTGACTTGCATAACTTTTCCAAAACTTCCTTGCGTTAATCTGAGTTGAATAGAGCGGACATTCCTCCAATTATCTATATACCTTTGCCAACAACTTTCAGTAACTCGAAATCATCAACACCAACCTTGGCCTAGTGGAATGAGTACGATAGGGGAAGAAAAAGATGCAAGAAAACCTCAGGAAGTCCAGACTCTGGATGAAGCTCCCTAAAGGCTGCATTTAGGGTTTCGATCCAGGCTTGCCGGTCTTCATTTGTCTCTGAGAACATGTAATATGTCCTAGAGGGTGTGGCCACTTGAAAGCACAGTTTAGTCTTTTGTTTAGGATGATCCACCACTTTGATGTGTGCAGCATTCTCCAGATTGAATGTCCCCTTTGGTGTGTGATCCTATAAAATGCGTTCATACCCACTTTGCTTTTGCCCCTCAACATACTAATAATTTTAAAAAAAAACAAGCCAAACCACACCGCCTCACGGCCATAGTAGAAAACTCTGCCATTTTCGAGAACGAACCAGCGACGTTTCCAGGACTTCCACCCCCCGCCTTCCTTCGTGAGCCACCCACGACGAGTCGCCGGCATTGTAGAAAATTGGAGGTCTCGCGCGTCGTGCGGTTGGGTCTCTCACCTTCGTTTCTTTTGTTTTGTTAAAAAAATAACGGGTCATTTCTAAAGCCCCCTTTCTGGTATTCTTTGAAGACCGGTCCAGATCTGAAAAACGTGCAGTGGAGCTGGTCCTGGTGCGCGTACTCAAAGTTGGTCGTGGCCGTTTCGCGTTTTGCAAACAAACGGAAAAAAAGCAAAGAAGCTAAGAATCAGAACTTCGGGAAGCAACCAGAATGACACCGTTTGCCGGATCGGATGCCAAACAACTACGCGTTTCCTGCCAATGTAAACGAAACACAACCAACAAACAAACCCAAACTCGTCGGGGCACGAGATGAACCACCTCAGTGAGGCTGACGGCGCACTCGATTCTTCATCACAAGAGCCGCCATCGTCTCCAATTACTTCCACTACAACTACGACAACGACAACTACGACATCAACTACTACAACCGCCACTGCTTCAAATGTTGACCCGTCTTTTTCTACTACTGTGACCATGACCAGTTTGGCGCCAGCAAGCTCGTTGGAACGGAGATCTTCAAGCTCTGATCGCGGTTCGAGATCATTTGAGATGACATCAATCAGCAAACTATCACTGGATAGCAAGAAAAGCCGACCCAAGTCAGCATACGTTCCAAGGCTAGCATTGGTTGAGGATCCCGAGGGAATGTGTGAAATGTGGGAACCTGAGACTCAGAGCGAAGCTGCCACAGCTGGAGGTCAGAGAATATCCACCTCATCTAAGGTATTGGGTATATTATCTCTCACCCTGGGCGCTTTGGGAGTCGTGTTTGGTGATATAGGGACGTCACCCCTCTACGTGTTCAGCACATTGTACAGCAGTAACCCCCCAACTTCCAAGGATAACTTGATTGGTGCCTGCAGTGTAGTGGTACGTTAAGTGGATAATTAGAAAATAATATAACCACTCACATTTTCTTCCTATAGATTTGGTCATTGATTATCATAGTGGCTTTAAAATATGCTATCTTTGTGCTTATTGCCGATAATGATGGGGAGGGAGGAGTATTCGCCCTGGGTGGTCTCCTACGAAGTGATAGAAGTACTCTTCCTAAGTACGGGAAATTCCTCGTTGGACTTTCTATGATGGCAGGTGCTGGCTTGCTACTAGGTGACGGGGCCCTTACCCCTGCTGTTTCAGTTCTTGGTGCAGTTGGAGGCCTAAGCATACAAAATCTTGGTCTTGACAGGTTGTTAGGCCTTACTATTCTAATTATCTAACTCGTTTACAGATACATAACTCCTATTTGTATTGGCATACTCTTACTTTTATTTATGGCCCAAGTTCTTGGTACATCTAAGATAGGGGTATCTTTTGGTCCAATCATCTTTGTGTGGTTCATTTCCATTGCCATGTCTGGACTCTGGCGTATTACCCAGAATCCATCTGCAATGGAATCCTTCAATCCCTGGCTTGGAATCCATTATATTTTTTCCGGGGGTGGCACTAGTTTCCTGAGCCTTTCTTCTACTTTTCTTGCTGTCACTGGGGTGGAAGCTCTCTTCGCTGATATTGGCCACTTCGGAACTCTGCCTATTCGCATTGGTTGTCTGGGTATTGCAATGCCGGCAGTCATTCTACAATATCTTGGGCAAACAGCACTGCTCATTGGGGAACTTGAGAACCCTGATAACCATGGAACTATGCCATCCATTTCCAATCCTTTCTACTACACTATTCCTGACGTGTCCTGGGTATACTGGGGCCAAGTTGTTTTAGCAACAATGGCTGCCATTATAGCGTCCCAAGGTTGGTGTGATCTTTCCTTTTAATATTAATTGCACATGCAGCAATTATAAGTGGAAGCTTCTCGATGACTAACCAGGCAATTAACCTTGGGTTCTGCCCACCGTTTTCTGTATACCACACCTCAAGAAAATTGTCAGGGCAGCTTTATGTGCCACTGATTAACACTACTCTGCTTATTGCCTCAGTTGGGCTTGTTGTTGGATTTGGTACCAGTGTTAAAATCAACAATGCTTATGGCTTCAGTGTTTGCAGTACCATGATCTTAACCACAATTCTGTATACACTCGTCATCCATTACGTATGGGGAAGGACCTTCATTTTGGCCATCCTCTTCATGGCATTCCTGGTCTTTGACCTTCTTCTGTGGGGTGCAGTGGTGGTGAAGATACCAGAAGGCGGTTGGGTCTCTGCAGTTATCGCTTCTATTTTTTTCACAATCACCTTGTCTTGGTGGCATGGCGAAAAAAGAAGCAGATCCGCAATTCAAGATAAATTTCTAAGTACCCCACTGGCACAGCTTGGAGAACGTCTACAAAATGAGAATGTTACCAGATGTGCGGGTGCATGGATATTTTTCAATGATGAGGAACACTTTGAGAATACTTCTCCTACCTTTGAGGAGTTTGTTAGGGCAACAAGAACAGCGGCACAGGTTGATAATCTAAAAATGAACACTAAGATAACACGATTTATTAGGTTCTTATCTTCATTTCCCTTCCTACCGCAAAAAAAGCCAGAATACCTCTGCAGGACAGAATACACGTTTCCCAGCTCAGCCCAAATATTTTCTCCGGCGTCATAAATACGGGATTCATGGAGCACAACACACGTGTCACAGATATTATTAAAAATGAGCTTGTAGTCAAAGGGGCTCTCGAGAACTGCGAAATGACTGTTGTTCTTGGCCAGGAGCGCCCTCTCTTGAAGAAAAGGAAGTGGTACATTTGGCTCTACAGCTGGCCTCTTGTGGTTTACAGTGAACTAAAGAAGCTGTTTCCGCAGACAACACAACACCCAATGGACCTATCAAAGACTATCACAATCAGCATCCCTGTAGAACTCTGATAGTGAAAACCACTCTTTTACAAAAAAAAAAGTACTATGAATTCCTTTTCCTCACAATCGTTTTTGTTAAGTTTTGCTTTCCAACATAATACAACCCCCAGAGAACACACCATGGCAAGACAGGTCTCCATTCAGTTCAGAAAGTGGTTGAGGGCAGACACCATCCTTGTTGGTCTCCTTGTACCACAATTGAAGTCCGGAGCTGCCGGAAAGAGGGAGCCCAAAGAGCTTGCATGCCAAGGCCATTACATCGCGCACCAGCATTGAGCCGGGTAGCTTTTTGTGGTAGGAACCGGGGCTGCTTGCTGCCGGTAGATTGCACTCCAGGGTTATATCCAGATACTCACTGGATGTCATTGTGGTAGAAGCGGCAGCGCTGCTGGATGTTGTTGCGGTTGACATTGATGGCAATGCGGAGCGCTGCTGTTGTTGCAGAGCAAGTGTGTGGATGTGGGGAAGGGGTAGTTTGTCAGTGGTTGTTTTGGATAGGAGGTCAAGGGCACCTTCCTGATGTAGGAAGTCAATTGCCAGCTTCCTGGCATCTACTTCAGCTCTGGATTTCTCCGTCACGGTGATTTGGCTTCCATTAAGTACATTTAGTTTCGGTAGCCTGGCAATCACCAATGACCTTGCTGCTGCTGTGGTCAGCGTCTGGTGTTGGTGCCTCTGTAGAACTGGGTTTCCGGTTAGCCGAAGTCTTGTCAATGAAGGAAATAGGTCGAGTTGGTCTATGGAATTCCAAGATGTGATGTTGTTTTGTGCTATAGATAACTCTTCCAGATGAGAAAAGGGGGCAGAGGCTGGCTTTTGCGGTAGCAGTACAACTCCTTTCCAGACTACAGAGGAAATGGAATTGTTGCTCAAGAAAAGAGTGTGAAGAAAAGGAAATGCCACCAACTTCCAGATTTCATCCCACGATTCTATTGCATTGTTGTCAAGACTCAGTTGACGCAATTTGCTTGTCGTGAGACATTGTGAACTGCACGCACACATTGAAATGCTACTGATGTTGTTGTGTGATAGATGTAGTTCCTCCACATTAGGGAGAGACCGTAGTAACCAGCACACCTATGCACGGTGAACACTCCTGGGAACGGAAATACTGCACCTTACTTCAAGCCAGGTCAATCTGCAGTAATTTAAAGAAACGGCTCGTAGCTGAGGAACGGTGACGGACCAAGTAGGAAAAGCCTCACGTGGGAAAAAGTTGTGACTCAGATCCAGCTCACTTAAAGTGGGAAAAATATTGGCTAACAATAGGGCTTTATCACATCTGCTAAGGGCATTATTGCTCAGGCTAATGCTCCTCAAATTGGGTATTTTCGTTGAATAGCTGCATACATCTGGTATCTGAAGATCATAAGGTCCTTCATGGTAAAACATTCAGAATACCTCCACTATGTTTGAAGCCGATAAGTCCAGTGAGATGAGGTTTTGCCAGGTGCGGGCAAGTTGGTTTTGTGATAAAACGAACTCCACCTTAAATACGTTGTAAGAAGGAATTCTAGGATAGAAGGAAGTACAGGAATTTCATGTGCAGATACAGTCTCGAATGTGATACGTTTACTAGGAATTTCAGTTGGGGAATATCTTGAAAAAGGTGATCAGGTAAACAGGTAGCATAAAAGAAATCCATGACGCAACTCACTTTGCTCTTATTGCCTCGTCAAAAGAAACAGCAAGCTGCAAAGATCCCGATTTCTTTGATACGAATGAGCCATGAAATTCCCCGCACACAAAGTATGAGTGCCCGTCAACCTGCCCATAAATATCCAATCAAAAAGCCGGCATATTATGAAGCTGAACACACAGTGCCGTTGTGCTTTCCACGAGGCGAGTCCCACTCCACACCATACCACACACCCTGCTTCCCCTCAATAGTACCAACATATCTCACACATCCAACCGCTGTTAATTGTGAACTACCACAATGAGAAAAAGAAGGAAATAAACTCACCCACGTGCTCCTGTTCCAAGATAAATACACAACTCCCAACATCAAAACACGACTCGCAGTCCAACGCGGTCGCAGCCATACAAACGCGAGTTTTTTTCTTCTGTGAGTTCTTCGACCCATAATGAACTCGAACCAAAATTTTCTTACAGCAAAAGAATCCGGAAAAGGGATTTCTTTCGGAGCCTGGGCAACCAGGTCATCCGTTAAAATTGGAACAATACAGAGAAGATTAGCATGGCCCCTGCGCAAGGATGACACGCAAAATCGAGAAGTATACCACTTTTTTTTATGCCCGGTGCAAGATGAGCTCAAAGATGGAAGTGCGCCACAAGGCCATAGTGATCAGATGGGAACAGGTGAACCGAGTGTGGAAGTGGGCCAAACGGGTGGTCTCCAATCACAGCACAGCAGGAAGGGGTCAGGTTTGTGCACCGGAACCAGATTCGATCAGGTCGCGCCCTCACAACCTGGCGCTTGTCCTGCATAGCCATGCTGTTTGTTGTGGTGTCAAACGTGAACCCTGCGTCTTCTACTTCGGGTGTTTGCGGAATTTGTGCTTGCTGGTTCTGGGGTGCGGAATTGGCCGCGGATATCCCGGGGCTGGAATTCGTCGCTGGGGTAGAGGGTGATGCGGAATTGGTGTGTGGAAGCGGGATTGTGTGGATCCGCGAGAATTGCCATGTGTCTGAGAATCCGTTCTCTGTGAGGGAGGGATGCTCCTCGTCACCCTCGAAGTTGGTGTCTGCCAGTATTAGGGTGTCATTGCCAAGGTGTTGCTCGTGCAGGAACTGGAATATTTCATTCATTTGAAGTTCGCGGTACCGGGACCGATTAGCGATGCTCTCGAAGTGCATTCCAACTAAAGTCACTTGAATTCCGCCGTTGTGGTGACACTCAGAGGAGAGAGTTGATGACTCTTCTGAATGACTAGCTTGCAAGAAGAGCTGCATAAACATAGCTTTTCGGCCTTGTTCAGTTGTGAGAGGCACAAGAAATATTGGTTGAAAAACAGGTAATGTTGACACAATAGCCACTCCATAATCAAACCCACTCATTTCTTCAGAATACCTGCCCGAAGTATTGTTGGAATAATTAGAGAATGCAAAGGGATTAAAATACGTTATTGAGCACTTCTCTTTGATCCATTGATTAGCCTTGAGCATCTCAACAAAGGGTGCTGTCACCTCCTGAAGTACCAGTACGTGGACGCCATAGGCTTGAGCCAGTTCAAGAAGTGCGTTGCACCTCTCCTTCATGTAGTATTCTTTGAACCACACATTGTATGTACAAACTCTTAAAGGTCCTTCGTTCATGATTATTGGCCGGCGCGGCTCACCCACAGGGATTGACTTGGTCCATCCCCTATGTGCCTCAAACGTCATTGTGGGAACTGCATGGGGGTGCCTCCTCTGCAGGTGCATGGCCAGATTCCTACTGAGCAAGGACGGATCCCCACCTTCAAACCGCGGTCAGTCACAAGCCACTCCCCAACCCATAACGACGATATTGGTGCTGGAACCCGGGTGTGGGTTACCTCTGCTGACACAGGTAGGACACACTTGAGCCACGGAGTCAGAGGGGTGGGTCACAACCACGTGGTGAGCCAAATGCAGGTCGTTCATCGTTGCACCGCACAGAGGGCACACAGACGAAAACTCGAGAGGAACCAACCGTTGTGCCATTCCCCGACGGTTTTTTTTTTCTTTTCTTCGAAAACTGGTTGGTGGCCAGTCTTTCCTTTTTGTAGCACACAAGGAAGACCCTAGTTGTGCCATAACAACCAGGGGATACGAATTCAGATTGCACAATTCGCGTGAATTAACGCTCTATTGCAAAATCAAAAGGGGTAGTTGTACAACACCAGGATTTGGGAGAAGGTTTTAATCTGAGGGTGTGGGTGGTGGCTTTGGTGAATATGTTTCTCGTATTGTACCATAGATCGCGTTCATTGTGGAGGACATACCAGCAAAAGAAGTCATGGTCTGTGATTGCAGATTAGACAGAAGAGGTGGAAATATATTAAATATATCGAGGATACCCGTTCATAGACTTCCCTTAAGGCTTCATCAATTTCGTCATAGGTGTGTATAATTTCCTGGAAATAATTAATGCGGCGGTGTGGCAGCTCGAGTAGTGCACCTTTTTAATTTGATCATTCATGAATTCGTATGTCGATTTGTGTTGTTCCAATTTCCTCTCAGTAAGTTCACTATGCTCTACTGATTCTTTTCCTCTATTAATTCCCACTATGCTTTACAATGATACCGACCAGATGCCAATTTTTGCTGCCATTTATCATAGTTAATTCTCTCAGTCTCCCGAAGAGCAATACTTTTCTAAGCCACATATTAGACGATGGGGAAAAGATTCCGCAAAAAACCTTAATGGAAGTGACAGACTGGTAAAATGAGGATACTTGCAGAGCTAGTCTATCCTGATTTGCCTGTACCATGAAGCATTACAACATAAATAGAATCCATGTTGGCTGCAAGTCTCAGAACATTCATAACTGCACCACTGGGGAATACCTTGAAATTTTCTGTTGCTGACTTTAATGCAGGTATACAACCAGTCGAAACGGATAGAGTCTTGGAAATAGGAGCAGAGTCTGGCGGTGTGGGGGTGCCATGTGCAACTACACTTTGCGCTCTAGTCCAAACCACAACTGACTGCTCCGTAGTTAGTTAGTGCATAGTTATACAAGAGTTTTAACCTCCAAAGACCCAAAAAGTGCTGTGGTTTTTTTTTCAAAAAAAAATTAAAAAAAACAGGTTAGGGACGAGCATTTGAAAGAAGTGCCGGCACACACGTTTCATTTGGATGCAAGTAAGACGGCTCAGGGGGTCACACAGCGCCCGCAACGGCGGCAACAGGCTCTCAAACGCCAACTTGGTGCTGTCGAAAGCTGGGTCCACAGTTTTTTCGAGACTCCCAATGGACTGTTGCAGCTTGACCTTCTCCCGGCCAACGACTTTGGCTATGGCCCGCATTCCCGCACAAGTTTCGGTTTTTTCCAGATTTGCTTGGAACCGGTTCCTTCGGTTCAATTAACCACATTTCTCTCCCCAATTCTCATCTCGTGCTTGAGGCAGGGCCAAGTGGGCATGTGAATCGGACAAAGGTGACTTGGGTCAGGATCCAAATTTGTCCTATTCAATGAAAGAGCCTTTTTTAGATTGCCGTCGGCCATCATAAGGAAAAAGGTGCCACGGACAACAACCACAAAAAAAAAAAAACTCAAGCACAGCAAAATGGAAGGAGAGGAAGTTCAGGCACTCGTTATTGACAACGGATCAGGAATGTGCAAGGCTGGTTTCGCTGGGGACGATGCCCCGCGTGCCGTTTTCCCAGTGCGTGCTCCTTGTCTCGTTTTGTCCTCATGACCCTTTTCCCTTCTAACAACACTCCCCAACAGTCAATCGTGGGCCGCCCCAGGCACACGCAAGTCATGGCTGGAATGGGCAACAAGGACGCCTACGTCGGCGACGAGGCCCAGAGCAAGCGAGGCATCCTCACGCTCAAGTACCCAATCGAGCACGGCATCGTCACCAACTGGGACGACATGGAGAAGATATGGCACCACACCTTCTACAACGAGCTCCGCGTCGCCCCCGAGGAGCACCCAGTCCTGCTCACCGAGGCCCCGCTCAACCCCAAGGCCAACAGAGAGAAAATGACACAGCTCATGTTCGAGACATTCAGCACCCCTGCGATGTACGTGGCAATCCAGGCCGTCCTGTCCCTCTACGCCTCGGGCCGAACCACCGGCATAGTCATGGACACGGGGGATGGTGTCACCCACACGGTCCCGATATACGAGGGGTATGCGCTCCCTCACGCCATCCTGAGGCTCGATCTTGCTGGCCGCGACCTCACTGACTACATGATGAAGATCCTAACTGAGCGCGGCTACTCGTTCACTACCACCGCCGAGCGCGAGATTGTGCGTGACATCAAGGAGAAGCTCTCCTACGTCGCCCTTGACTTCGAGGCTGAGATGAAGACCGCCGCGGAATCGTCGTCCCTTGAGAAGAGCTATGAGCTGCCTGATGGACAGGTTATTACCATCGGAAACGAGAGGTTCAGGTGCCCAGAAGCCCTGTTCCAGCCATCATTCCTCGGCATGGAGGCTGCAGGAATCCACGAGACGTGCTACAACTCCATCATGAAGTGCGATGTAGATATCCGCAAGGACCTCTACGGAAACATCGTGCTATCTGGTGGCACATCCATGTTCCCAGGAATTGCTGACCGGATGCAGAAGGAGATGACCACCTTGGCGCCAACAACAATGAAGATCAAGATCATCGCACCACCCGAGCGCAAGTACTCTGTCTGGATCGGAGGATCGATCCTTGCCTCCCTGAGCACGTTCCAGCAGATGTGGATCAGCAAGGAAGAGTACGATGAGTCCGGACCCGCCATTGTCCACCGCAAGTGCTTCTAAAGCACTCCCACAATGTACAGACAACAACCAGGAGCTACAGCGACGAACCTCCAGTGAAGCAACACGCGGAAAGGCTGGGAGTCTTGTAGAATGTGGTAAGCACAGGGCTCTATCTCCCCTCCTCTCGTTCCTGATGTGCCACTGGTTTGGCCACCTGGAACCAGGTCGAGCTGGGGGGAAGGACCCTATTACCTGCCGAGACACACCCCCTTTCCGTGCTCCTGTGGTTCTTCGCTACGTCTGGTTGTTTGCCCAGTAAAAACACATAAAAAAAAAACCATGTGAATTCAATGCGCTGTCTTGCTGTTTTTTTTTTCCCCGTTCTTCAGGGTTTTTTTCCCTCGAACACGAAAACATGGAGCGGCGCGTAGTCGTTTGCGTTGGCGTGGTGGCGCTCGTGGTGATGGCTGCCAGCGCCAAGTTGGTGACGGTGCGCAACGACGCCCCGTTTTACGACGACGCGGGGAGCATCATCGACTCACACGACGGCAGCGTGCAACAGTTCGAGGCCGGGGGGTTGTTTTACATGCACACCATGCAATACGGCGACTGCTTGGAGCCGCTCAAGTACCAAACAAACCTCTTCTGTGTTTCTTTTACACTCTGTGGCGTAATAATGGGTTCTTAATCTGTAGCGGGCTGTGACAACATCTTGACCATTTTCCCCAGATATGGGTGCGATAGTGCACCTGATGGATGTGGATTTCATAGGGACCACAACATATCAGTCTGGGTTTCATCTGACCTTACCAGCGGGTCGTGGCACTTTGAAGGCCATGCTATCGAGCCTGATCAAAGGCCCCCAGGTGTTGTTTTTAGGCCACACTTGGTCTACAACCCAAATACCTTCAAGTATGTACTATGGTGGAACTGGTATGATGCAGACTCAGGATCAGATGCACCACACTTGCTCGCAGTTGCTACTTCAGACTCTCCAAGTGGACCTTTCACTCTACAGAACGAAGCTGTGAATACAACTCGGGCTTCTCAGAGTGGTGACTTTGCTCTCTTTGTCGATCTGGATGGCACTGGCTACGTAACATATAGCTGGGACTACGTGATCAGCATTGAGCAGCTCACTCCAGATTTTATATACACCACCGGAAAGACATCCAGTATTTTCAGTGAGTACTTTGTAGAAGCACCTGTGATGTTTGGCCGCGCAACTGGTTCTACCTACTATTACTATGTACTATTTGGGTGGTGCTGCTGCTTCTGCATGCAAGGCAGTGGAATAATGGTACACAAGGCAGAGTCTCCCCTCGGTCCCTACGTCACCCAGTCTGGTGACATTGCCTGCACAGAATCAACCCTTGATGCAGGTGCTTTCCCAACACCAGGGCAAGGCTGCCAGTATGCGGACCCTGAATCCACCTCCGTCACCAAGTCACAGCAGAACTATGTGTTCCCTGTTTCAACACTGACTGGAGTTGAGTACATATGGACAGGAGATAGGTGGCAACAAAGGTATGAAGGCGGTACCATTCAACGCATTAATTCAGTTCTCTCCTCCCAGCCCTGATGGCCTTAAAAGCCATGATCCCCAGTACTGGGTTCCTCTAGAATTCACTTCCTCTGGAGATATCCTCCCGGTCTCGTGGATAGACAGCTTCACCCTTGATTTGCCATAGAAATAGCGAAGGCATATCTCGTTGTAATTGTACTAATGAAGGAACAAAAGAAAGCTCTAAAACACATAAATCATGAATTTTTGAAAACATCCACAATCCAGAGAGGCCAAGTCTCTGGTTCTACATTCTCTGCAGTACAACGTTGATACAGTGCATCCAGGTCTACATTTGGTTCCCTGCGATGCTGTTAGGCAAAAACCCAACACAATGGTGACTTACAAGCCTACAAGGGCAGACTGTATTTTTATTGATTTGCCGAGAGCAATGAAATACTTCTTCTTGTAGGATTCCAGCTCCCTCCTTGTGTCATCAGTGTTTGGAGATCCCTCAGTGTGGTGGGGAGTCTCTGTAGAACTTGTGGTAGTTGTGGTAGATGTTATAGCCCTTGTGGCAAGAAGCTTCTCTACACGTGAGACGTGCTCCTCTTTTACCTGCAGCTCAGTTTGTAGCCTTTCCATCTGGCAGAGGGATTTAGTCAGAGCCTTGATTAACACTGATTACCTCACCGGCCAGGATTGCACTATGGGCTTGATACGCAGCTATTTTTTCTGCCATTGGTTTGTTTATTGGGTCCACATGTTCTGTCAAAAGAGGATGAAGAGTTTTCTGAAAAGCGGATTAAAATTACTCTCAAAAGGGGGAAAAACCTGTGCTGTACTAATTGCTTCATTTGCCATTGTAACTCTTTCTTTCAATAAATTTTCTGCATAAGCTGCCCTGCATCTCAAATTGTCGTTTTGAATGTGAAGCTCTACAAGTTCATTGGAAAGCTTTGTTTTTTGTGGGGGAGGAGGAAAGGAGTAAATGTATAAGTTCTAAGCGATTGGGGTACCGTTTCAATTTGGGAATGGAAAACATCATTAATATCCATTAATTTTCTTTTTTCGTTTTCAGTGTCTGTCAGAGCTTTTTGTTGTGTTTGGCAAACCTACAGTTGTCACTGGAATCCAAATTTTCAATGAAGTTTCAACCTGCATTTGCTCTGACAATTTTGCATTGGATTCAAGAAGGCTTGAAGAAATTGATCTTTCTTTTTCTACAGCAGAGGACTGGTGTTGCTAAGGGGCAAGTTGGCACCACAATAAAATGAATAGAGATAACTTGAATATCCTTGAAGGATGTGGTGAGTAAGAAAGATAGCAAATTTTCACTACATGAAGGGATGCAAGCTGCTGTCTAGCGGCAGCTAGTTCTTGCTTGGTGGCAGCTAATTCTTGCCTATGAAAAATGATTTATTGCAATAGAAAAGATTGTATACTTCATTAGCAATAATTCGGTATCTTTGGTGCTGCATTGCAGTCTGAAAGAGAGACATTACCTTAAACTTGTACATCTCAGAAAGGTTATACCTTAGATTGTTTATTTCCATATCTTTGCTAAGCTTTTGAAATTTAAAGGCTGAATAAGAAAGACAGTAAAAAAAAGTATGGCAGCAGAATACCAATGCGGCTTGCACTTCATCACCAGTGTTACCTGTATCCACGGAAACTGCCAATACTTGTGTTTGAATTGCTTTCACCCTTCAAAATTACAATCTAAAAAAATGCCACTATGCAGGCATACCATCTTCTCATCTCTTCTGCACTTCCAGCCTTGAATTCATAACTTCGTTGGTGTGTTACAATTTGAAAGACATCATCCTTGATGCAGTGTTATGAAAAGACAGAGTAAGACAGTTTCAGGCTCACTTTTTCTGCTTCCACTTTAGAAACAGATCGCAAGTCTATAGACTCGGTGCTCTTAGGTGCGACTATGACGAACAAGCAATTTCCAAAAAAAAAAAGAGAAAACCGGGTTAGGGACAAGGCATAGTTGTTAAGACAGCCAAATTGCACAAGATCTCATACTGTTTGTCTTTGAGCAGTGCCACGTGTAGCCATCATCGGCCAGATAATACCAATGCTTTCGCAGGTGAAGCCCTTTTTTCACCAGCCAACCCTGTTGACACATGTGCCGGGGTTTTAGAGTGTCATTCAATTCTTTGGCAATGAAGACACACATCGAGCTCGGTGGTCAGCGTCCTTCTTGCCATTCGTCGTTGTGTGACAGAAGAAACTGAAAAATTTTCGGGTGCCAAAAGGAGAACGGAACAAACGATGCAAGATCCAGTAGTGGACGTTACGACCGGAGCGCCGACGAAGCAAAAACCGCACGCACTTGTTCTAGAAGAACGAAGGAGATTGCTGTGAGTTTTTTTTTTCCCCACCGTGACGGCGGCGTCGTGTGTACTGCGGTGCGGGTCTGATTTGGCTACTACTACCACTACAGGCAGTTGAAGAGAGAACGCGCAGAAAAAATCAGCAAGAAATTGGCTGATCAGGCTGCGGCAGCGAACGTGCGCACGCCACTTAGTACACCCAGACGACCTCAGACTGCAAAGACTCTGCACAGTTTAGCTAGGTTTGAGGCTAAGGCGTGTGGCTCGATTGGTGTGGCGTGCCAGCGTGTAATGACTGACTGTCTTTAGGCTCAGTTGAGGAATGAGAAACTGAGAGCAAGTCTTCGTAATCTACAAAGTAATTTGCTGTCGTACAACTTAGCGGATGATACGTTGCATCATGCCAAGGTTCGTTCCTGCTCGGTCTTGTTGAACAAAATAAATGAACTTAGAAAGACTTCCAAGTGTACTTAAGACAGCAGCTCATGCAACAAGAACAGCCCAACTCGTCCCCGGTTCGCGTGTCTGTTCTTAGTTAATATGCCTACCCACTTAGGGCAGGAATTCTGCTCTACACTCCAATGCACCTTCAGCAGTGCAATATGCTCCGTATACGCCTGCTCCTAGGCCAACACCCACCAAAGCAAGCCATTTTAAGCTTTCCATTCTTTCTTTTTAAAACAGAACTAGGCCCCTTTGTCTGTTGAATTACTTCATAAACGAAAAATGCTGGAACAAAACTTGATTCGCTCAATTTTGACCCCAAGTGAATTTCCTTGAATCTCACATACAATATCAACTCTATTTCATGCACAGGAAATAACTACCCCTCGTCTGCTAAACAACCTTGGTCTACTCCACACCATTCAGATGACCCACTGGGTTCCTTATCTCCGTTTGGCAGAGGAGAACCCATACTCAAGTCAAATACTACATCACTCAATGGCTCACTCGTGGAGCCACCTTTTCCACACCCCACGTCATCGTTTCCTCCTCAATTGCACACAAACGCAACTGAATTTGTTATTGACGAGACACCCAATCTTGATGCTGATGCCGAAGATGCTGTAGATGAAGCAGAGCTGGATGCTATTTGTGCAGCTGATGGCATGGACAATTCCAGTCCTGCTGACGAAATAGATAATTCAAACCTTGCCAACGACAACACCCATGACAGTGCAAGGTCCGGAAATAGTCAAGGGAACCCTGACGACAGAGAAGAGGCCGCCCGGGTCTCGGCGCCGTCAAACCTGAGTAATCACGCCACTTTTCCCCACTCCCCTACCCACCCAGCGAGATCTCATCTTGGTAGTTCTGCTGGTACTAAGGTACGGAAGAACTTAATCAACTTTTGCGGCTAATTCATGTTTTAGACTCAAGATGGGTCTGCAGAGCAAGGTCCCCCTACTGCCAATTCACCCAACATGACTTCACCGGCATCTAAACAAAATCAGCCACGCTTTTCTTCAAAACCGGTTCATTCAGAAGCACCTAAGGTTGCAGCACCGAAACCCACTCAGCAATATAAAATGGCACTTCCGACATCACCAGAATCCCAGCAACCCAAATTACATTCACAATCGCAGTCGCGCTCGCAATCTCAGTCACGCTCACAATCTCAATCACAGTCTCGATCGCAATCCCGACCCCTCTCCCAGGCACCCTCTGCAGCCCCATCCGCGTTACAAATGCAACCCCAACGTTCAGAGCCAACTTCAAATGTCGCATCATCGGAACACTCAACACCTCCGCAAGCACTCTCCTCTAGAGATCCACCGTCTCAAGAAGAACCACAAGTTACTCCATATTCCCAGCCCCAGTCCCAGTCCCAGTCCCAGTCCCAGTCCCAGTCCCAGTCCCAGTCCCGGTCACAATCCATGGAGTATGCAGCACCACCACAGCCTACAAAGCTAACACTCAAGTTTGGAACTGATAACCGGGCTATGGAAGCACTGGCAAGAGAAGTTCAGAGAAAAGCGGATATGTCAGGCAGCATGAACAGCGAGTACGGGGATGAATATGAAAACCAAGATGGAGAAAGCCAACTGGGAGGCATTCATCGCGGCGTTGATGAGACTGAGACAGATGTGAGCGTTTTCAATGGACCCAACGGGATCAAGCTCGCCAAGGGCTCACACAACACTGAGAACGAGTACCAAGAAGGTGGGGAAAGTGGTGGTGGTAGCTACCAGGAAAACTTTGAAGAGGACAGCAGCGGAGGTTTGCCCAAACTCCGATCACCCCTTAACCAGACAACCTCCTCATTGACCAAGTCACATGCTGACTCTTTTGATGATGACTTTGTCTAGCCACACCAGGTGAAATCATCATTAAAAAAAAAAAAACTCAAATAATGTACTGGTTTCTTAGTTGTATAGCTCTCTGAGAATCGAGACTTACTGTGGATAGCCAGATCGTTCTGGGCTCGGAATGGACTTGAGGCACCACAGATCGGAGCCAGAAGAAACGAAGAGCCACACTCGGAGGCTGGCGCAGAGTGATGCTCAAAGCTTCCACCCCAACAAACTCAGTTGTGGGTTCGTTACCTTTGGATGTTTTCCCGATTGAAGATTTCTTTTTTTTCCAGATTCGAACGACGAACAGCACCGGAGGCATTAAGGGAAAAAAAAAAAAAACAAACTGGTGTCACGTACACCGCCACTTTGACATTTGGTTGCCGGCAACTAATGACCCAAACACACGCCTCGATGGAAGAGGTTGTGTACTTTTATTGTAATATGAATAAAAATTGGGGACAACAAGTGTTTTTTTTTTTTTTCTAAGTCCCTGCAAAACCAACCACCTGTATTGCAATTCTGAATAATGACCAAGTCAATTCACTGTAGGTGGATTACTTCCTAAGAGCCAAAAACACCATGGTGGACATGTGGAAGACGTTCCAAAACTACGTCGACCCAGCACCACTCTCGTCATCGTGGCCACTACCCAACACCGAAGTGATGTCATCGGCCGCACAGCCGCCTCTGCCAACGCTCCCCCAGCTACCATCAGTTTCAGTTTCCACTGCATTGCTGGCGCCGGCAAGTTCACCAACGCCACCACCCCCAACAACATCCTCACTCGCTTCCGCACTCAAAAACGCCGGCACAGTTGCGCCTACTACTACTGCCTCTGCTGCAAAGGCCACCCCCGCTATAGTAATCACAAGCGCTGCTGTGGATAATCCCGAACAAAACGGAAGCGATGCTATAGGGGAAACTACAGCTGTGATTGGGGTGTCCAGCACAACAACTGGTGGGGATAGTGCCACTGTTGGGAACAATTATGTACAGACTCTACCATTAGTGCAGGCTCCGGTTTCCACCACACCTCCCAATGCACTTACTGTAACTCCCGAAACAACCTCAACTCCGCCTTCCTCAAGTTGCACTACACCCTCAACTCTTGCGGTCGCCACTGCAATACCTCCTCCGGAGGCGAGCGCACTATTCCCGCAAACACCAACAGTACCGCCGCGAAAAAATCGCCCTACTAGGTCCCCCTCAGTCCCTGCGATATTTGCCTCTTTATCATCCCGTTTTGGGGATGGAGAATCTCCTTCCTCCACACCTTCTCAGCCGCCTGCCAATACTAATCAGGCTACAGGTGATCCTAATCAACCAGCTTCAACACCACCACCTATTCACCTTGCTTCCACTCCCTCATCCACTCAACCAGCATCCCTCCGACCCCGAACTGCCATATTTCCTCCTCTCCGTACATCTTTTAATTCAACGAACACCTTTTTTTCTGGAATCTTCAGTCCTTCACCAGATGCTCAACCTTCAGCTCCACCCACAAATTCCACACAACCAACTTCCTCACATCAGCGGTCAGAATCCCCTCTGCGAATGTCTTCTCTTAGCTCACTGCGAGAAATGATAACAACTATGTTGCCGAACACCTCTGGCGTTACAAGTAACAAGAATCCTCCCAGCCCACTCGTCTAACTTTGCTATAGGCCAGTTTACCTCACAAACACCTACTTCTCACTCGCTTAACAGCTCCCCCCGCTCCCCCCGTTCCACCACTTCCTCCACCCTGTCACCTCTTGCTATACCTCCACATTCCAAAACTCCAACAATTCCCACTGAATTGTCACGGCAGCGTTATAACGCGAGTCCTCTTCCTCAGAAGCCAACTGCAGATTGGCATGCAGAAACTCTAAAGATATGGAATAGAAAATTAGAGGACCTCCCTGTAGCCATAGATTTACCACGCTTATGCACACATATATCTGTTTTTGACTGCACGAACCGTAAGTTCATGTGACTTCTTGGTTTCTTTCCTCCTACCCCAATTTTAGTAGTCCACCCTCTTCCACCTGAGATAGATTGTTTCGCACCAAGTTTATCACAGGGTAAATAACATGGCGTGTAGTATTTTTTTTTTTAATGATCACAGGCCGACCAACATCAACTTATCTAAACCAACTCCTTGCTACAATGGCTTTTGTACTTGATGGGCAAGAGAGCTATGATATTCTTAACTGTGAATTTGGTACGCCTCTTTCCTCCAGGATGTCTCTAAATTGGTTCCAGGTAAGTGGATAAAATCGGCAGATATCTCAGAACAAAAAACTGCAATTATAGGATTACTTACCGTATGTCTGATTGATTCCTCACTTTCTAATCTTCCTTTTTAGGAAAAACTTAGCACCAGTAGACTCTCAGGTGTACTGAAAGGAATCAATCAATCCATTTTAGCTCCAGCCAACATTGAACTTAGACTGAATATGTGTATTGCGTTGCCGTTCAAAGATTCCCGTACAGTGGAGCCAGATTCAATTCAATAGTTAATTCCCTTTAGAAACCAATGTTTGGGAAATAGAAGTGTTCAGATATGACGATAACATTGAGGTAATTCATAGGCGGCGACAAGTCAATGTGGATTCAAGAAAAGAGGAGGAGTACTTTGAATTCACTTGGGAACTTATTCTGGTTGCGTCCCTTCCAATCCCGCCCCCTTGTAATATCCCCACAGTTATTTGACCAGACTGCCACAACGCTTAGACACAGCAGCATTAACATTCGGGAGTTTAAATTCGGACCTAAAACCAGTGAAGACCGGAAACAGCTTGTCACTGCCCTGTTCCACCCATACATGTTCCCCAATCCTCCCAAAAAGTCCAAGCTTATCTTCCCAATCAAGAGACCTGAAGGGGATGGGGAAGGAAGCCCCGCTCCCCTCACCTCCAACACCACAACACCCACAACACCAACAACCTTCGCATCAACATCAACTGAAACAAGCACCGAAACCGTCACAAACACAACAACAAGCACAAACCCAAATCCAATGACACCAGACACCACCTCACAAGAGCACACCAAGCCTCCCGTCGTAGAAGCTCCGCAAAGTGACCAAAGCCTGTCGAGTTCACCAGACACCACTCCAAGAATCATATACACACCCAAACCACTTTCACCCCCACCACCCACAGCACCAGAAACAACCAAAAATGCCACTGAATAGAAAAATGTGGTTGGGCTGTTGCCACCATTTTGTACAAAAATGAGAATTACACTTACATTGCCTCTCCGTGGTGATTTGGCTGTGGGGGTGGTACAGAGGCAGGGAACACCTGCAATGCATTATCAAAGGATATTTGCGGGTCCATTTTCTGCACAAATCTGTGTTGAATAAGCAAAAAGGTAATGAAAGTAGAGTGGGTACCTGTTGGACTTCAACGGCCGGAACAACACTGCTAGGATGAGATAGGAGAAAAATTTTACACCTAGCTGTACTGGTACTACAACTTTTTGTCTCTTCCAGGCAGGAACGAAATGCATGGCCAGCACGATTATCGGGAGAGTTATAAACCAAAACGCGTATATAGCTCCAAAGACAACATAGAATCGACGGTTCGGGGCTCGTGTCTCAATCACAAAGGTTCTTGACACAATGAACAAGAATACAAACATCATAACGATTCGGAGTGCTATTATAATGTATCCAGGTATGCTTTCATACACATCTGAAAAGAATGTGGGTCAGTCATAACTCGTGGGATACGTTAAGTAGGAAACGGTACATAAAGTGGTTGCAGGGTCAACTCCATAGAGCTTGTAGAAATAAAGGGCCAGGTACGCCAAGATAAACGGGAACCAAAGAAGAAGAAGCAATCGGTGGTGTGTAAGTTTCCTTCCACTGATTTTGTACCCTAAAACGGTTAAATGCTTTGGCAACAGCAACCATTACCTTTTCCTAAATACAGGATCAACAGAAGAAATATTAATTCTGAAGCCATATCAAAAACTTTTGATATATGAGGAACATGTAAGGTGAAAGGTACCATACAATCAAAAGTGCTGACCAGTTCAGGGTACCCAATTCCATTAGAGTAGAAAACGCATACATGTATTGTCCAGAAGAAAAGAGCCATACTCTCTACTGCAACAACGGCGAGAAGTCTATCAGTTATCTGCTAGATATTTAAAACAAACCAAGACAGAAAGGAGACTAACGGCGTATTGTAATTTACCCTTGACCAGTAGCACTAATGATGCCACAAGAGCGAGTGTTAGACCCCAAAATAAGCCCATAAAAACGAGTACTTCCTGAAATAATCCTACTCTGAGTTGTAGAGGTGGGAGGAGTTGTGTGGTAACAGAAACAGGTACCTATCTCATCTGCACTGAACTGAAGTCCAGAAACAGATGGGTTGATAAACGTAAAGTTATACCGTATATCTGGCAGCAAGTGGTTAGTTAAATTGGAGTACTTTTAAGTTGCTGAATACCAATAGATCCCCCAAGGCAGTTCGACGCTGCAATAAACCACCAGCGATCCCTGCCACCGTGAACGCGGACCCTTAGTGGCATACGACCCTCCCCAAAGGATCCGGACGACATGTTCACCTTTTCCTCACATGTGGTTTCATCTCTGGTATTATAGACTGTTGGCCAGGAGTAGTCCATATCCGCGTAAAAATTAATGGCAGTGGAACCAGCAGTAGTAGTCACGAAATCAACGTCAGCATAAGCCCCTGTTTGCACGTGAACAAAGAGCGATCACTTCTCCCCACAAAACACAAACAACTCTAGAAAAGGGGAAAGAAAAGAAAAGAAAAAAAAAAAAAAAGAAACCTTGGTTAAGGAAGCAAAACTTCTCCAGGAAAACCCAATCGCCGTCATACGACTTGTGGTGTCTCGCAACCATACCCCAACAACAACGAACGGCCAACAACGCAAAAACCAGTGTCCTCAACACCGCTGTGACTGCCCCAATGCGGGTCTTCGACACAGCACCCATTGCCAAAGCAACTTGTTTTGCTTTGTTTGTGTCTGGTTATAAGATCAAACGAAACGAAAATGTTGATGAATCTGGAAGAGATTGGAGGCTCTGTCAGTCTGGAGGAGTGGGCATCGCGCCTCCAGTTGATGATGGAACCCGGTAGGTTTCTTTTCACCACGTAGAGGATCTGAACCTTCTGAGCATATGATCGATCCAGTGTCTATTTCCGCAACTGCAGAAAAAAATTAAACAAAAAAGAAACAAAAAAAAAAAAACTCACAAGCACCAACACGCACCCCCTGGGCGCAACACTAGATCCGCACAAAGACGACCTGGAGCCAGTTGCGTTTGTTCTTCTTTTTTTGTTCTTGTTGTTTTTTTGTGTTGGTTGTTATGTTCCGGTTTCCCCTTTGTGTTTTTTTTTTCCCCCCATCTTTGTCTCCTTTCCCCTTTTTTTGTTGCATTCTATTGTCTATTACACTTTAAGACTCTTACGAAAGTATGTTGTAGTGATGACTTGTGTCAAAGCAAAGGAAGAGATCAAGCAGGCAATCGAGAAGCTCTCTGAGGAGACACTTCGAGCCTCCCTCGTGTGTCCGGCATTGTCCGCATCGAAGCTGCAGCGCATGCATCGCGCTAAGCTATCTGAGTTGTACTTGCGTAATGTTGTGCACACTGCCAACCAACAGTTCCTCAACGAAATTCTTACACAAGAACACCGTGTCCTCGCTGCACGTGCAATTGGTGTGCCTGTAGAGAATCTTGCAAGTGTTCTGGATGAGCACGACATTCAGTACCTACTCAATAAATCAAGTAAAGAGCTGCTCAGAACGTTTTGTCAAATGGTGTGTACACAGTTCCAAGTATTTCTTTGATTTAGGTATTGCCAGTTGAGTCTAGAAGCTCCTGCCGAAGATACTGCGGAGATGGCCAAGATGATCGCCGATGAAGTAATGCTTACTGGCATGGAAACAATGCTTCAACAATTCACTCCACAAGTGCTTAGGTTAGAACAAATTAAAAATACAATAAAAATACCAACATGACACAAGTCAGCACTCCAAAGAACTCGGTTTGAACCCAACTGCACTTGAACCTGCTCCAATCATTGAAGCCTTTATGGTGGAAGTTTTTCAGTTGGAGCCCCATCCAGCAACTAGTGTGCCCACTGCAACCTCTGGAAGCACGGCTAGCACTACCTCAACAAAAGAAGTACCAGAGGCCCCTCCTGCAGAGACAACACCAAAGAAGTCTGCGCCATCCACTCCCAAATCACCAAGCAAAAGAAAAAGTTCTACTCACTCTGAGGACAAGTCAACTTCCAGACGGAGGAGTAAAACTGAGGAAACTCCAAAAAAGGGGGAAGAAAAGAGGAAGGAGGATAGAGACAAAGAGAAAGCAAAGAAAGAAAAAAGGGAGAAGGAGAAAGAGAAAGAAGCCAGGGCGAAAAAAGATCAAGAAAAGAAAGGAAAAGAGCACTCAAAGAAGGGACACGAAAAGAAGACCAGCACATCATCCCCATCAAGAACAGCATCTCCAACAAGAACCTCAAGAAGCAGGTCTCCTCCAAAAAAAAGCACAACACCCACCAAACCAAAGAAAACCAAATCACCAACCCGAAAATCCAAGTCACACAAAAAGCACAGTAGCAGTGGTTCTGACAGTGATAGTTCTTCTGATGTCTCACCTCCCCACAGTCGTAAGTCTGCTTCCTCTCACACTCCGAACCCAAGGTTGGGGTATTGGGGACCTGAGGGTAGCTGGGTGTCTCCCCCTCTCGAGTACATCAAGAAAGGAGTGTAAGTAGAAACACAAACAAAACAAAATAAATATAGCACAAACATCCTTACGCGTACACATAAAACTCACATGTGAAATCTCAGGTACACCAAACAGACATTGAACAACAACTTCAATAAAGGAGACCTTGATAAATTCCTGGCACAGCATAATCTCCCTAGGAGCCCTAAGAAATCATCTGCCATCAAAGTCATTCTGGATTATCTCGATGGGAAACCACCCAAGCTCTCTTTGGTATCAACTATAATTCTTTCTCTAAAAAAAAAAACATAAGATAAATACCTATTTATGTTACTGACATTCTTCAGCCAAGAAAACGTGGGAAAAAGGGGAAAAAACCCAAGAAGGGGAAAAAATCAACTACTGAACCTACTGCTGAAGGCGAAGGCGAGGGTGAAAGCGCTTCACCTGAAGATGAGTCAACTGAACCAAAAGCTGATGGAGACACCAAAGATGAAACTTCCCAAGAATCTGTTGACGGTGAAGAGCCAAAAGGCCCCGCAAGGAAGAAACCTCGAACGGAACCTAGCCAAGGAGAGCGAATGGCAGACGAGGCCCCTGCTTCCCCATCTGAAACTCCAGCTGCTTTGGACCTTCCTGCGAGCAACGGCACTGAGGGAACACACACAACAGAAGTTTCTTCCTCAGAACCCACAGACGCGGTCCCAACAGAACCTTCAACGGCCCCGGAAAGCACCCCCGACGAGAAGCCACCCAGTGAACAGCAGTCAAGTGACAGTTGAACTAATTTATGTAAGCTCCCATCACCGGACTTCCAACAACCAACACTGAATACAGGTAGAATTTTCGAGTTGGCAGCTTGTGTGGATTGGTAATTTTTAAAACAAACAAGGATTTCTTCCTTCGCTTTGTTTTACTTATTTGAAACAAGTACATACAAAACCCCACCTACTACATTACATTTGGTCCTCACTCAGTGCGGTGCCCTTCATTGGTTGAAAAGCGAGGTGAAGTTGATGAGGGAAAAGAACAACATGCAGAAGAAGAATGAGCCTCCTTGTTGTGCGCAGCCGGCCCACATGGACATATCCCCAAAGGGTTTATTCTTGTGGGTTTCAGACTCCTGTACCATCCTCTCGTGTATTTGCATCCAATTCACAGTCTGTGTTTAGAAGTTGTTATTTACTAGGAGGTGTGGAGTTGTTTGTGCTTGCCTTGGTGTAGGCTATCAGGACTCTAATGGAGACATAGACGAAAACCATGATGGAGCCACCAACGGTGGGGTTGTCAATACTGGTGGAAGAGAGCGGGAGTTTGTTAGAGGCAGATAGCAAAGGGGGAAGAACAAGGAGATATACTCACAGAACTGGGTCTGGGGACATCAATGCGGCAGCGAGGATGTAGGGAAAAAAGATGAAATAGATTATGGCCACCAGGATCAGGCACACGGGTTTCTTCAGGATAAGTATTGGGACAAAACAGCCTAGTGGGGGAAGAAGAAGGCACAACAGTGACTGCAATTCGAGATATTGGTTACCGTAGGGCATGCAAGCGTAGGTGGATATCTGGAGTGTAGGCCACACAATCAATTGCGGTTAGCTTGACATGGAAGTGCACCTGAGTGAGGATACCGTTTTCCATCCCGTTCAGAAGAAAGGAATTCAAGAGGAGCACCCAGAATTGATTATACCAGGAGATGACCTGAGGGAGACTGAATTTGAAAGAACAGTGCTACCACTAAGGGTTACTCACATTCTTGGAAGATGATATTTTAAGCTGCATATCATAGTTGACTGAAGGGAAGTCGTATACTGATTCTACCGCGGCATTCAGCTTTGAAAAGCCCCACTGAGAAAGAACAATAGAGACCAAACATAGGAACGTCAACACCTGGACCAGGCATATGCACCAGAAAAAGATATCCACCGAGAATCGTTGATGATCGGTTCCAGGTGCTTGTACGAACCCTAGTATACTAGGAATGGCTCCACTAAATGCAACACCAAGCTGCATTGCCGATGTATACCTATAAAGGAATTTTAGAATAGGCTTTTCAAGTATGAAACGATATGTGGAAATACCCGGATGATGGAAATAATGCAGAAAATGGGAAGTAGACAAGGGAGGAAAGTGTTGCCATGGCCGATTGTCCAGCGATCGCCAGTAAGAAGATCCCACTGTGCTGGGAAGAAAATGGGTGGATATTCCATGCACATGCAAGAATTGTACACATAAGGACTCCCCAACTTTGCATTATTGCTTAACAAAGTGTTAGAATAGCCAACTGGATTTACATCAACACAAGCACACCAATTGTGGAACTCAAAGAAGCCTCTGGAGTCCAATACTGTTTTCCTTTGCTCAAACTAAATATAATATAAACATTATATTATTGCAGTCTTTCCAAGTATTTTAATAATAAAAGTCCATTTAAAGAAGAAGCAGAGGGAAAAAAAAAAAAAAAAATAGAAAATACTTACCACAAGAATAACTTCGAAATCAAGACATAGCACAGAGGGCACACGTTGGCACACTCTACCGCCAAAACTATGTAAGAAGCAATGGCCCATCCCTCCGGCAGAACATTCGCAAAAACAGCCAGTTCAGACCACACGGCGTTTATCACCAGCCAGGAGCTCACCCCCACTCCCACAACAAGCCCATATAGCACCCAGCTGTGTGTTGTTGTTGTTTGGGTGTGTGGGGAGTGTTTGTTGTGTCAGTGACACATGATTTGAATTAGTGATTGGGAGAGTACTTTCGCGGGCGGTGCTCGTACAACTCTCCTGGCATTGATGTCTCTTGCTCGCACACTTGCGATTTCCCCGGACAAAAACCCGAAGATCGATCCGAACCCACAGGTGCACTCTTTTTTCGGGAGTGATTCACCTCAGAGCCGGAAGGGGGAAGTATTTGGCCAGAGGAAGCATTCCGAGTGTAAGGGCACCACACCGGGCAACCAGCTCTCATCCGAAACAGGAACTAATTGTGGAGATACTCTTACATAGTCTCAAACAAGAAAGTTCGATCAAAACTTGGGTTCCACTAAAGCTTGATGATGGACTTTGAGGAGGCCGTGAAGAGTCGCGCGTTCGACAAAGCGGAGGAACTTGTCAAAGTACGTAAATTTATTAGAGATTTTACAATCAATCGACAATATTTAAAGTAACAACAACGATGACAAGATAAACAAACTCAAGCACAACCTCTCCAACTAGGCGGAAGACTTCAATCCCAGTGCGCGAGCATCGGATGGGCGACTGTTTATCGAATTCGCGCTGGAGGCGTCGGCGATTCCTCTGGTCGAGTCGATAGCCCAGCACTGCGCTTCCAAAATTGATCCCATGTATCGGCCCTTTGCTAGCGCACAGTCTTTATTCGAGAGGCTGTTTAGATACAACGCGGCGGATGCTGTGGTCCACCTTGTGAACGCTGGTGTGGTGGACCCCGTGGAGACCGTTCCAAATTCTCAGGTACTCACTTGGGACTATTTGAAAATACTTTATAATCAAGGTAGAAGGTGGAGGTTTTCTTACGTACTTGGATTTAAAATAGAAAACTTGCTTGGAATATGCTGTGGACCAGCGCGCTCCTCAGGTTGTGGAGGCAATGCTTCTTAGCACTGCTCGCCGCGGTGTCAAGTTGGATCCACTCTATAGGCTCGCTGATGGAAGAACCATATTCGAGAAGCTGCATGATGCTTGTTCTGTGGAGCCTCGGCTATGTGCCAATTGCCTCCTTCTTTTCCAGCACCAAATGATCGAGCCCACGGCATACCTTTCCTCTGGCCGAACAGTTTTTGAATTATGTGCCAGCTGCTGTTCCACGGGCAGTGGTGGCGCTGGAGGAGGTGCTACCGGGAACAAAGATATGCTCAAGGGCATGGTTCAGTATTGTGGATTATCTGCTATGCAGAGAACCCCTGAAGGTCGTACCATTTTCGAAGCCTTGCTTGCTTGCGGCGCTGCTGATGTATGTGAGTTGCTTGTGAAAACACGTGGCGAAGCCGAGCTACAACGCAGAAAGAGTGTACTTGAGAGTGGCCAGCAACCAACTTGGACTGAGAATAACGATGACGACGACGATCCTATGTCATTAGCGGTCAATGCCATGTCTATAGCATCTTCTGGTAATTGCTTGTTTGAAGTTTCCCTGGATTGCAGAGCATTCAACGTTTCCCGGGCATTCGTTGACCTTGGGTCAACACTACACAATTTTAATGGTCTTTCCAGAGTTTCTGATGGAAGGACACTGTTTGAGCGCGCGTTTGATGCAGGGGGGCGAGATGTGGCACTAGCGATGGTGGAATCAGGTGCTATGACTAACTGGTCCTCATCTAGTGTTCCGCAATCCCCAGTACTATTGTCAGATGGGAGAACACTCTTTGAGCACGCGTTACGCAACTCCTGGTCTGAGCTTGGCCGCGCAGTGTTTCAGCACTGCTCCATTGACCCTCTCGCATTAATGTCACCAGGAATTACCTACCTTGATGCGGTTCTGGCCCGGTCCACCCTGCAGGGAATGGGAGACGTTGCTCTCGCCATGGCAAAGTCACCTCTACTTGATCCAATGCGGCAAGCAGACGTGGCAATAACCGGCACTGGATGCGAAGGAGGCAAGACAGTTTTTGAGCGAGTTCTCGCACTCGGGGCACCGCCGGCACATGCCTTTGCTAGGCGTCTTGTTTACCACTGGGTGGAAACAGGACAGGTTCTACCCACCACCAAACTTCCTGACGGCCGGTCCTGCATAGACCTCTGTCTGTCCTCCGGCGCTAAAGATGTTGTAGAGCTTATGGTTAAAAGGATTCTCTCCTCTTAACAACACCAAAAAAGAACTCCCTCAGTTATTATCCACATTGCACCTCTCTTTGAAGAATTCTTTCGAAAGTCGCTCCCTCCCTGCAGAAACCCTCGAAAGTTCAGAAAAACCGAAAAACCAAATTTCAAACGAAATCCACACGAGACAGAATGAGCGCATCGACGCCGGCCGAGCATGCCGAGAGCGGGACGAGCAGCCAGCAGGCGCCGTACCTCCTCCGCGTCAGCCACGCGGCGCAGATCGTGACGGTGTGCGCGCACGGGGAGCGGCTGCTGCGCGGGGCGGACATGGACCGCCCCGCGACGGTGGCTGGGCCCGCGTCGGTGGTCGTGGGGCGCGACGGCGCGGTGGCGTTCGTCGGGGGCGACGCGGAGGTCGACGCGGCGGTGGCCCTGGCCCTGGCCCAGGCGTCGGGGGCGTCCTCGACGCCGACGGGGCCGCTGTACGAGGAGGAGGTGGACGCCACTGGCATGTCGATTGTGCCGGGGCTGGTGGACGCACACACGCACCCTGTGTGGAGCGGCGACAGGGTCCATGAGTACATTCTAAAGCTAGCTGGTATGCTCTGTCTCTCTCTCTTTTTTTTTTGTTTTTTGTTTTTGTTTGTTTTTCTTTTTCTTTTCTTTCCCCTCTCACTATCTTTTGTTTTTAGGTGCCACTTATATGGAAATTCATCAAGCTGGGGGTGGAATTGGATTTACTGTAGGACTTTACATTTGACTTTAGTGTCTTGTCTTTCTTAAAATCTTTTCGTGCAGGTTGGACACACAAAGAAGTCAAGTGAAGAAGAGCTTCGTAATCTGCTTCTGGAGAGGATGGACAGGATGCTAGCGCAAGGCACAACGCTCATGGAGGGAAAGAGTGGTATACTTTTTTCCATTCAATGGAAGTTTAGAAACACATTTTGCAGGTTATGGCCTGGACACAGAAACTGAGATGAAACTGTTAAAGGTTTCACATGACTCGAGAATTATCCTTGTTACCATTTCTCCTCGTATCAGGTGTTGCATTCTGTCAAAGGGAGACATCCCATTGAAGTTGTGTCCACATTCCTTGGAGCGCACTCGGTACCAAAAACCACAACTCCAGCCTTACAGACCGACTATATTATTAATGACATGATACCCACTCTTGTTGTGAGTTATCCCCTTTCATTCTAGTTTCTACTATTTTCTAAAAGAAACCCCCAGCATCTTCGAGATCAAGGCGAGATTTCACCTGAATTCGTGGATGTATTCTTAGAACAGGGTGTGTTTGATTATGATGATACTGAGAGGATTCTCTTAGTATGTTTACCTGCTCATTATTTGAGCCGACTTGTTTTGTAGGCTGGTAAAAAGGTTGGGATGGATATAAATTTCCATGGTGACGAGATACACTTCATGAGGGCTGGGGAACTGGGTGGTAAGCTTGGCGCATTGGCAATAAGTCACCTGGAAAAAGTATGTAAAATGCCACACCTTATTGGCTGAGCAATAACTTTAAAATAGGTCAGCCTGGAAGGTATGCAAGCAATGGCTATACGACCTACATTTGCCGTTTTACTGCCAACTACTGCATTTATTCTTCGTATAACCCCGCCTCCTGCCAAGAAACTCATTGAAAACAGTATGAGTGTAGTCCACATTTTTCCCCTCCAACTTGCAATCGAAGATGTCCCTGTCGTACTCGCATCGGACTACAATCCAAATGCACACTGCATGTCACTCCCAATGACAATGAACCTTGCATGTGTACTCATGGGAATGACCATGAATCAGGCTCTCGTTGCAACAACCATCAATGCAGCAGGTTTTATTACCCCCACTATTCCCAATATTTTACTGACCTTTGCACAACACACAGCTTCCATCAACAGGGCTGCTACCCATGGTTCTTTGGAACGTGGTAAAGTTGGTGACCTGGTTATCATCAAGGCCCCTCGTTGGGAGCACCTTGTGTGTTGTACTAAACCAAATACATTACTTCTCACTATCATGTCACACAGGTCTATGAAATGGGTGACCCACCAATTTACCGTGTGTACAAGAAAGGGAAGCTGGCATGGGCAAAGTCTTGAAGTGCTGGTGCCACCCAATAAACACACAACACCAAAAGACACTTTGGGTGCTGCTATCAACTTTATTCTTTAATTCTACAAGTTTTTTCCCCCTGTTAGGACTGGTTGTCCTTGGAATGATGGTGGCGGTGACTTGACTGTGGTGGTGTTGCTGGTGGTGTGGGTGTTGTGGTTGCTGTTGGTTGTGGAGATACTGGCCTGTTGGCAGGTGGTTGGGGTGATTGTGGCCGATTGGGGGGTGGTTGTGGTGACTGGGAGCGTGATGAGTGGTGTGAATGGGTGTGGGTGTGTGAGCGGGAACGGGGAGATTGTTGGTTGGGCTCGTGCGTTGTTGTTGTTGTTGCTGGGGGCAGGAGAAGGTTAGAAAGCTGCGAAGAAGATGCGGCGGCGGCGGCGGTGGTGGTGGAGGGGTCGGACTTGCGGGATAGGACATCAAGGGAACCTCTTCTGCTGAGCTTGGTGGGGTCGGAGGGTTGTGTGTCTATGGCTGAGCTACTGTGCTGGAGCTTCTTTAATTGTGGCTCTGGGGGTGAGTTGGGTTTGGGTTCTGAGCTCACTTCCGGTCTGTGTTTGGCTGAGGGTGAAGTGGGGGGTGTGGTTGAAGGGCTGGTGGAAATAATACTTGAAGGAGAATGAGGACGGGAATCCTCACTGGCCACTTTAGAGATTTGTGGTGATTTTGCTTTCTCATGTGGGGAACCTGTTCTTACTTGCGAACCGGATAGTTTCATTTGCTGAGCCTGTAACAGCAGTTGTGGGAGTTGCTCGTGTTGATCCGTCTGTAGTGTTTGCTGCAGTAACGTGTCTCTTTCTGAAAATTGGCTTGTTTTCGCTACAGCGGCCGCTCTTCTGGCTTTTTCTTGCAAACTTGTGCCCAATTTCTTCCTTTTTAGAGGTGTTGGTGCGGCTGATTCCTTCACAAGCCTCAGTCCGTCAGAAATTTTCGTACAAAATTTCTTCAGGGCAAATTTGAATTTTTCCGTATTGATAGCAACTGTTGGAGTCTTATAGGGCACGTTTTCAATAGTGCCTGTCATGACCCTTTCCGCGTGATTCAGGGAAAGCTCAACATTTTCCTCCCAACCCTATGAAAGCGTCATTCGTAAAATTAAGGCCGATAACTATTACTTGGTCTTCTTTGTCATCAACTACAGACGTAAAGTAGCTCTGAACCATAGCAAAATTCGGTTCATCCAGATTGAATTTTAGTCTGACAAAAAAAAAAAAAAAAAGGGTAAAAATGAATGATGCAACAGGAAATTATACTTCAGAAGAAGCTGAAAAAGTTTGACAGAAGAAGATAGGTTGGCTGTAGCTTGCTGCAAATTCGTCTGTTTTTCCTTTACAGCATCAGCAGCACTTAGTAAAGCGGCATATGTATGTCTAAGGAGAATATCCAGATTATTCAGGGGGACTGAGACAGAGGTTTAGTGATATTTAAAAGGAGAGGGAGGAAACCAGCATTCTCATCTCTGAATCGAATCAAGAGTCTCCTTTCTATGACTCTGAATTGTGTTGCTACATTGGAGAGATGGGAGAGCGCTTCCGCATGTGCCTTCCGACACTGTGTTGCGGTATTAGCCTTTACATCAAGTAGAAAATAGCCCCATACTTGAAAATGGTGGTCCACTATTTGGAACAATTCTTCCAAGGGTAGTTGATTATCGGAGTTTGTGATCTTTGAGGATGTTTAAACAACTGTTTGTAGATGTGCTGGGTATACCTCAAAGTCGTCATCCTGTGTTGCTTGTTGTGAAAGACTTTCTGCCGATTGAAAAAATTGTCCTAGTCTCCTCACCAGTTCTTGAACAATTAGCCACATTGCTCCAAATGAGTCGGACTGTACTCGATAGCGAGCTTTTCTGGAGTTAGTGGAAGATGAAGTTTATATAGAAACCTTTGATTTTGGATGCAATGATTGTAGCCTCAGAGAAGGACCTAAGAACGAACGATATGCTGTTGGCACTATCAGGCGAGGCTGGTGGTTGTTCCTGCTGCTGTTCCGAGTGGGCAATGTCATTGAAAAGCATCTTTAAATCGATAACAGGTCTGTTTGTGTCGAAGTGAACCTGTTAGCATGTTCAGAATAAGAGTAAACAGCTAAAGGGATGGGGCACAGTACTTTGAAATTTTGCAGTTTGGTGGGGTTGGAAACGGAGCAAAAAAGCGCCAATGGAAGAGGTATTTCTAGCTTTGAAACTCGAGGTTCACCCCTGTTTTCGTTTATTCACCTTTTCATTAGATTGAGAATGCCTTGGAGTTTGGTAAACAGCAACAACAAAGGCGCTCATTGATGAAGGTACGAACTTCCTTCCAAGCCAAATGTCGATTGTGTATGAAAGAGGAACACCGCTCTCTGAACCACCTACAAACGACCATAAGTACGAGAGAAAGCATTAGAGGTGGGATACCCATTATATCAACAGCATAAGATTTTTGGCTTGTTTTGAAAGGTTTGGGGAGACAGATGGAAATTCGAATTTTGGAAACACTGCCGGGTCCATTGTACAACACCGTTATTTGCGCATTGGCAATTGGTACTTGTTGGCCATCAGGAGCCTCGACTCTGTAAGAAATTTCGCAGAAGGAACCAAGACCATACTGAGTATCCGACAATAGACATATTTTCCAGCCGTATTTCTATTTTCTCTGGTGTCTCTACGCTAGCCACTGCACTCTAAGTCAGTGAATGAAAAGAAATATAACGAACCAGTGGAAAGCTCGGCACTCTTCACTTCAAGGGCAGACATTTCTTCTTGCATCATACCATAATCTGGATCTTTAACATCAGCTGGGGTGTTCACTACGGCAGAGGCAGGATCCGTTCCCAGGTACTGCACTGCCAACTCTCCAGATGATCCAAGAGCGGCAATAAGTCCCTGGAGCCCACTTGGTAGGAGAGAAATTTAGTCATTCAAGTAATGAAATACGAGATACCAAAACGAGCAAAGAGTCATTGAAACAGGCACAAATGGGAGTTTGGCAGCCCACAATAATTGCATATCTTTATACACATTCAAAACGGGCTCGTAGGTTGAGACCAACATATTTTGGTTAACTAATTCTGAAGAGACCAATTACACAGGCACAAATGGAAGGAACAAACCTGGCTCCCCCAAATTGACGTTATAACAAAATGCATAAGATGGGCATGAGTCCAAACGTTTTTGAAGACGCAATTGGCCACCCTCAGTTAAACAAAAGATGTGCCTCTCACCTTGGGTTTTTTGTTGGTCCCCAGTTGAAGAGGGGGAAATGCAAACAAATGGCAATGATGTCTATCTGAGGTGGCCGTAGGCTGCTACTAAATCTTCCAGGAAATAAAAATTGTACATGCTCTCCAAGATTTGCCACCCAATCAACCTGCATGGGTTTAGAAATGAGATGAAAACCTTTATGCACACACTTGGAGATGTTTTTGCATAACAATCGAGCCAGATCGATCTTCTCCCTTGGAGGGCTTTCTTTCTTCAGCAGTGGCAGACACAAGTGAGCTGTATCTATCAAAGAACCCTCAGAAACGTATTAACAGAACAGGAAAACTCACTTGAAACATTCCAGTTGCATTTGGGAATTGTACATCACTATACTATCTGTCTGTGAAACGTAACAAATTGGCCCCGGCACAAGGAAGTTCGTCAAATATCTTTGAAACGAAAAACTGTCTTGTTCAAAAAAAGACAGGACACCATCAAGAGATTGCACACAGAAAAGATCTTTATCTGAGAATTGGTCAAGGAATCTGAATATGAACAATCAACTGAAATTGTCGTGCAGGTAAATACAAACCAGGGATTCCACCAAAAGGGCCACAGACAAAATTGAATGCAGCGTGTTCGAGCTGATGCTCATATTGCTTTTTGAGTGCATAGTATGTGTTCTGGTCCATAACCTCCCGGGCTGTTGCCACCTTCTCAACAATATAAACCACCAGTTTGCGGGGGTGGAGTACAGCTAAGCCGAGCTTGTTTTTCAATGTACTATGTGTAATTAACGACGAGTTAACATAATAGTAATGGTATTAAATACACACGGGACAAAACGTCCGGCTGCAATTTGAAGAATAGGAGCACCCACATTATGCTCCAGTAACAAATCAGCAGGTGCGAATTCACGCTTGTGTGGAGAGAAGATCCTCACGAACCCCTGTAAACTACCAGTGATAATCTTAACTGCTCAGCATTAGAGATTTCAGGCCAAGCAAGAAGAGAGTAAAGTAACTAATCTAAAATCTCAGGCGTACCATCACCGCTGACGGCATTGTCGATGTTGGTAGCACACAAACTGCCCTGTTCAAACTCCTCCTCACACGCCGACGTAGATCCGCACTTTGTCGACCACCACTGCCGTACCCTGAACAACGACATTGCGTTGAGTTTTGGTTGCTTTCGGTAAAAAGAAAATTTCCTTCTGTCTCAGCTTCACAGAAAGCAGATCGGAAGATATTTTTGGCAACTATTTGCCACCTCTCTCCTGCTGGCCATTCCCCCTTCTACCTCAGGCCATAACGAAATAAAAACGAAGGTTTTCTTGTCCTGTATAAGCGCCCACTTTCGCATTCCCCAAGATCGTTTGTTTCATTACCCATCAGGACATGGACCTTGCAGACAAGGTTGTTGTTATCACCGGTGCCAGTGGCGGTATTGGCGAGGAATGTGCCGTGGCTCTAAGCTCCAAGGGTGCCAAATTAGTCCTCGTTGCACGCCGCCGTGACCAACTCGAAAGAGTCGCCGAGCGATGCCGCGCCTCCTACGCCGCCGCGTCCCATAATCCCGACGGGGCTGCAAGCCGATTCGTGGTGTTCGACGCCGACGTGACGGCCAGGGAGCAAGTCGACAAGGTGGCGGCCGCGGCGGTCTCGGCCTTCGGGGCCTTCGACGTGTGGGTGAACAACGCGGGCCAGGGGCTCACGTGCCCAACGTCGCGCCTGAGCGACGCCGACCTCGACCAGATGATCACCGTAAACGTCAAGTCGGCTCTTTACGGCATGCAGGCTGCAGTGGCCCACTTCAGGCAGAGGAGGTCGTCTCCCGGGTCGTCGCCGTCCACGCCGTGCCAGGTCATCAACGTGTCGAGCATGCTGGCCAGGATCCCCTACGTGAACATCCGCAGCGCCTATTGCGCCGCCAAGGCCGCCCTGGACTCCCTCACGGCCACGCTGCGGTGCGAAGTCCGCGGGGAGGGGATCCACGTCACCAGCGTGCACCCCGGCCCGGTCGCCACCGACTTTGGCAACAACGCCGTGCACGGGGGGCCGGACTCGCGCACTTTCCAGGGCGCCCAGAGCCCCCAGGAGGTCGCCGGCGTGATCGTCGACGCCGTGCTGCACCCCCGCGCTGATGTGTACACGCGCCCCGGCTACCAGGCACATGTCTCGGCGTACTACTCTGCCGCCAACATGGAGGATGTGGAATGCGGTTGGGGCGCCAGGTCTCCTACCGCACCAACAGTGACACCACCACCACCTACCCCTGCACCTGCAGATAAGTCATGAACCCGCAAGAACATGAAAACAGCGGCAAGAAGTTGAACAAAAAAAAAAAAAAATTTAGTATCAAACAGTATTTATGTTGCTAATATACATAGGGTTCAGTTTGCGTTAACTTCCTTAGCTAACGCTGCGGCTATGATGCCTTTTTTTTTGTTGGCAGGTTAGAACAGGAGATAAGGGGTACATAACACACCATCCACAATTTTGTATGCCAGTGCCCTCTTTTTGAGTGATGCCTCCACCCTTTTGTGTAGTACTGGCATAAATTCTGCAACCCCAGCAGCGATCGGATCACCCCAGTGGTTATCTCCTTTATGTAGGGTTCAGTGTAAATGAATGTGGCTAAGCGGAAATAAATTACTTGTGGCGTCGTCAAGGGCTATTTTTGCCATCTTGGCTACAGAGCCCTCTACTAGCTTCGCTTCCAGTTGCTTTTGGTGTTCTTCATCCTTTAGTGCTTGCTCTTCCAGCTGTTTGATTCTGAGCCCCTTGATATGAACCGTTAGGAGGGAAAAAGCTCCATAACTCGACTGCAGCCATACTCTTTCTTGCACTCGTTTCTTCTCAGCATCCTCGAGAAGTTTAATTTCATCTAATTCATGGTTTCGTCTTTGCTCAAAGTGGATCTGTATACGAAGGGGGTATGTATTAATACTGTAAAACCCATTTGCAAAATGCATACTCTATGCTGGCGCAAAGCTTTTAATTCTTCTTCTTCAAGAACTTCCAATAAAGCCTGTTGCAGTGTTCTTCCCACAATAGAATCTACCACGGGACCAATGTCACGGTCAAAGTTGAATAGTAATTCGGCCTCTTGCGGTTCGATCTAAATTTGCTGTGAAATTACAAAAACAAAGTGTTGAATGAACTTGAGTGGTTTGGTCAACGCCAGTCTTTGTGGGTTGGGGAGGTATGTCGGGAGGTAGTTCCTCAAAATCTGTTTGAGTATCGCATGTAACTTCTTCAATCAACTCTGTTAGTTCTTCCCATGGTGACTCGGTTTGTACATCAACATCTAATTAGTTGTTACTGGGGGAGGGAGAAAAAAAAAAAAAAAACGGAGTTGATTCAAATGCTTCAGCAGCATACGTCGGGGTTCATTCACAGAAGGGCTTGGCACTTCATTAAGAGAAACGGAGGCAGTTTGTGTAATTTTCTCAGTGGTAGTTGCTAGAGTGCCGGGTTTCTGTGTCCTATTCATAGCCCCCCTGGCAGGTCTTTTCTCGTCAGATACAGTGTGCTTCTTGTTCCTAAAAGGGATCTATTAGACCAACCCCCAGAACCCATAATAGCCCCCCGGGGTGGCAGACCCCACTCCACACTGCACGGCCACCATCACGCCATCGGCAGGGCAATCCCATAAATGAAGTGGAATGGGGGGACGAAATTTCCACCAACCTAGACATTGAAGCAGGGGGCGTGTGGCTCACGACGGCCGCAAACGGGGCAGCCAGCGGGGGCAACATAAACGTCGCGGTGCCTGCCTCGTCTGCGCAGTCCTCATCCTCCTCCTCCTCGTGAGCCGTCGCCCTCACCGTCGACGAATGCTGTTGGTTTTGACGGCTGCGTGTATATGTAGCAGTTGTTGTTGTAGTCGTTGTCTTTGCGTGGGCTGCTGCCCTCTTGGCCGACACTGCGTTGGTGTTGTCGGCGTTCATCGCGATGAGCCGTTAAGCGAAAAAAGGAGAGAAGGCGAAAAAAATAAACTAAAATTTTCCACTGTGTTTTGTTTGGTAATTGTTTTCGTCCTGTGTTGGTGATCAGCTGTGGGAGGGTAAGGGAAGTTTATTGAGGTGGCAATAACAAACCAAGACGCGCAGTTGTTGTCATCGCACCAGCCGGTGATTGTTGCTGTGTTTTCTACGTTGACAATTTGGGAGCAACAGAGAGCCTTATTATCGGCAAAGCTTAGGTTTCTTACGGACAAGTTTGTCCTCGCCAGGGATGTCACATTTGTCAGGTAGTCATTACTGTGTTGGGTGGTTATTGAATACTTGACTGGAAGAGGAACTCACTTGATAAAACCCAAATCAGTACCAGTAGTGTAAGATGGCAGGTTAATCTCAGTTACGTCAGTCTCCCCTGATAATATAACTGTGAGGGTTTTTAGGGCTATTCTCACTTGTACCTATGCACAGAGACCATGTCCATGCGACTTCATCTCCACACAAGTCATAGTACACAGAAGTAGTTCGTTCGAACTTTGGAAGGTAGATATAATTCACATATGGTGCAATTGAGATGTATAGAGTGGCGGCAGAGACTAAGTTTGGAAGAGAAACGCTTTTTACAGCGAGGAGGTTGTAAAAGCGAGCATGAGTTGTCACTGTTTGAAGAGCCGGAAAGTTTAAGGTGGTAACATAGTGGCCGAAAATAGTGAGGCCATAGGCAGATTCAAGTGCAGGAAAATTGAGCTCTAGTGTCTTACTATTGTAGTTTATGTTTCCAAGGTACTTCAGAGCTGGGAGTTTCAAAACGGAACCCTGAAAGGTTCAAATTGAATAATTGAATTCAATTAGTTTCTTACCTGAAAATTCGACGAGGAAGCATCAACATAGCCAGTCACATTTTCCAAAACCCCCAAGTACTTTGTTACCTGGTCACCAGTGCAACACGAAATCTTAAGGTCACCATCTACCAAATGCTTAGTTAGTATTTGTTTGGCTTCAGAAGTTTGCTTTTTTTTGTACAGCTCTTTCTCGTACCTATCTCAGTACATGTCGACATTGATTGCAACTGCGACAAAGAAGTTATTTCGGTTGCGGGGCAAACAACAGTTCCCTGCACAACCGCGGCAGCAACCACAACGACAACTAAACTCAGTCCCCACATTCCTTTTTTTTTGTCGGTTTATTTTCCAGTACTTTCGTTTGATCAAGATTCTCATCAAGGGTTTCGGTCAATGGAAACCTTGTACGAGTGGCACACCGAAATCACACACCTTCCACCCGTAGGCGATCATCTCCAATGTTCACGGGAAGATCTCACTTCCCCCATCATCGATCTGCTAATTGGCATTTGTCATCATCAGATGGAGCCGTCGTTTTTCGTCACGTGCGTGGAGCTGGCGGCTGGACACCACGGGGTACTAAACATCACACAGCCATTGATTTTACAGTTGACAACTCTGACATGCACGCGTGCAGAAGCATTCGCGCAGCAGAACGCCTCCCCCGTTGTGTTTCCCTTCTCTCGAATCTGTTGCTGTGCAACTGCCGTATGTGACTACAAGAAGACCCGAGGTTTGTGCTCTCATACTTATCAACTGTTGTGATCGTTCGTTCTATTATGACAACTACGATGGCAATGACAATGTCAGTGTCATCTAAATGTCGCTGCCGCCGCCATCGTCACTGTCACTGCCACTAGTCCGATGCATTTTTTTTTAACAGTAATGCCCATTTCCAGGAAGAACTGGAGACAATACAACCCCCTGCCATAGTGCCAGAAGTTGAGTTTGAGGTACAAAATGAAGCGGCTCACGCGGCACTCCAGACGGAGGCCCAAATAAACTGTCCTGTTTCCCCAGGAGAAAAACGCACACAATCACATATCAGCCAGCATTCTCCTGCTCGCTCCCGACCGTATCGAAAGCGAGGCTCACCGTCACAGGAGACTCCTGTGCAACCCACTCAGTACTGTCATTTGTTCTCCTTGTTTATTTATTCTCTCGCACACCGAATTCTCCTAACCTCTTCCCCTAGAACCTATCCAACTGGGTCTCAATTCTATTTTCCAGGATGCTACGGTGCTCCACCCTCCTGGCCCACTTTTGTGATTCTTCGCTCCCTGTTACCTTTTCGCTTTCCCTCCTAACTTAAACCAGGCACAACCACCGCCGCCTCCTCAGCTTCAGTTCCCAGGCTACTACACGCCTCCCTGCTGCCATCAACACCAACACCAACAACAATACCCACCACCACCACAACCACAACAGTGCACCTGTCATCACCAACCAAATCCAACCCCAAACACACCACCTCTTCCTCCACTACCTTCCGATCCCGGCCTCAGAGAACTCCTTCTTCAGTGCTACCAAAACGGCTACCAAAAAGGCCTCGAAGAAGCAACCCGCAAAAGCAACCCCCCTTCTCCATCTCGTTCACAACATCACCCTCAGTCGCCAAACTCCCGGCGCCACTGACGACTCCACAAACCGGGGATCAATTTCTGGAATAGTTCTGCGGTTTCATTGTTCAGTTCCAATGTGCACTACCGTGAAATTAGCCAGATAAAAAAAATTTTTATCTTTCTCGGCGACGATACTACAGTACCAACTTTCGTACTTGAAACATCAATGCCAACAGTAAGAGCAAAGGCACTAGCATGGACATCGATTGTCCTCATGATTGTGTCCTGTGGAGTGTACATTTTCCTCATTGTACAGTACATTCCCAAAACTAGCGCACACTAACTATGAAACGTACAATGACTACAACTTATTTTTATCTCCCACTGAAATTCCATGTAGCCCACACGTGGGTGGTACCGAGAGGACCCAGTGGATGCTTCAGCATCGAACTGGACTGTAGCATGGTTGGTGTTCACTTCTTGTGCACAATGCTCCTGTATTTGATAATACGATTAGTTTCAAAATTGACAAACTGAAGATTGGGCTCTTGGTAACTAGTTTTTTTAGGTATGGATTGACGCAGCTGTGCATAATGGGCGAGTATCAAGGCCAAATAGATAAGTGCTACTCTTATGGCAACGATCTATTTGGAAGTGACAGTGCTCAACTAGTTGCGTCAGGTCCGGTCAACTTCCCCACTATCCCTTGCATTCTTACTCTCTTCACTTCTTTATTGAACTCCTTTCCAGGCGTTTGCACCATTCTCTTTTTCACAGCCTCGCTCATCTTGATGTTTTTTGCATGTACCTACAACGTAACAGTTCTTACCCGTAATTCATGTGTGTCTCTTCCTTTTCTGACTGTCTCCAGACCAATAACTCTACACTCAGACAAAATAAAGAAGTGGCTGGAAATTATACCTCCATTCATATATGCCCTAACTGGTATTCCAACCCATCCATTCCTCTTCTACATATCCTTGACCCAGAATCTAATACCCACTAATAACAACTCCCAGCTTTTCTTATGGTTCTCATTGGACTTTCCATGAACCTCGCCATGTTCTACACTCTGGATGTTTGGAACGATCATCCCAAGACATATCACGCATCTTATGCCCTGGCAGTCACTCTGGCGTCAGATTTTGTCTTCACACTACCTGCAGGCATTGCTATGCTGTTCAATCGTAAAGGGGACACAGATCAGTACGCAGGTGTGGCAATGGATTCTGTGGTGGATTGAACTTCAATCTCGTCATAGTATCATGAAGTGTAAATGGCAAAAAAAAAGAGGTTTTTTTTTGGCCTCATTTTATTTTCCCTGTTTACCATACACCATAGAACTGTGATCACAGTTCTTGAAAAAGGGGAAGACGTACTTGTCCCGTTTTCCCTACAACACAGAATCCGAACTTGAAGTGTGCCGGGTACAGATGCCAAAGTGATCAAATCTGACGTGTGATTAAGAATTACATTAATTAAAAAAATAAGATGAAGAACACCCACGGCAACAATGACCCACCAAAGAAGACCAACAGTCCCAAGAAGCCTACGCCAGACACACACACTACTTCTACCTGTTCTACGTCGTCCTCGTCCCGGGACATGCCTTTCACCCGTAGCGCCGCGCGATTGGCCGCCAAGTCTGCCTCAACACAACAACAGCATCAGGAAAAGAAACCTGCTGGCGGTGGCACGGCGGCGGCGCGAGATCTCCGCAACACAAAGCCGCAGCCGCAGCCGCACCATACGTCAACTTCGACTAGTAGTACTACGAGCCGCGATGGGCGCAACGCTAGTGGGAATTCCGTTGCCTCTCGTTTGCCTGGAAATGGACAATCTCAGAACGGGACGCAGTCTCAATCTCGTAGACAGCGATCTCAGAACTCAGCACCTGTGGACGTGGACGTGGACGTGGACGCGAACGGCGATGCTGATTGTGATATCGTTGCGCCGGGTGACTCGGAGGAGAGGATCGAGTCCTTTGTGAGTTTGACAAATTGTGACAGGGACGCTGCTAGGCAATTCCTTATGGTTGTAAAATGGCACTCAATGTATATTTGTAATAACCGGGCTTTCTTAGGTGCATGGCTGGGATCTAGAATGGAGTGTAAATGAATTCCTGGGAGAAGGGAGCAAGCCGGAACAGGCTGAAGTCAGGGCGCCTATCAAGTCCATTGTTGACCAAATTCAACCCCGATCACCTCGAGTAAACAAGGTACTGTGATACTGAAATAGTTTATTCCTTGGGAACCATGATTTAGCAGGGTCATATATCCATGCCTACTTCAGGGTTTTCAAAGAATGTCCCCCTTCCAGTGTTTGATTCCTTTAAGAAAGCTGGGTCAGGTTCGAAATTGCCGGCAATAAAGCAAAGTAGAATGTACATCCTGTGAAACTGACGAAATTTTCACAATTAATGTTAGGATCCAGTGAGGGGCTGTGTGATCCTAAGAAACTAAATGTTTTGGAAGAAATTTTTCGACCACCTGTTGATTTACTGAATCCTGGCCCCTTTGAAACAGTTCCTACTTTTTTCCTCCATTTCTTTTATATAACTTCATGACAGGTCATGTGCCTTGCAACCCAAAAGGAAAAATGGATGCTCGTCTCTCTAATTGATCCATTAAAAGACTTTCCTTCCAATGTCCTGAATCGTGATGGATGGAAGAACCCTGAAATACACCAACTTGTAAAGAACAACTTCATTCTCTGGCAGATGGACATTTCCTCTCCAGACACACAATCCTATAAGACAGTAGGCACTTTATTTTAGTTTATTTGATACTAATTTCTCTAGTGCTACCAGCCAGAAGGTCCAGTACCACACCTTGCCATTCTTGACTGGCTTACCCGGGAATGCAAAGCCAAGCACAACGGTCCTATCACCTGTGACGAGTTGCGGACATTCCGTATGCCTTTTATCCACGGCAAAGCCTGCTAATAATGTTTAGTTAAGAACTTTTTGAGGGATCATGGTGATGACAACAACTTTGAGTGCGACAATATAGCAACCTCAAACCAGCATACAGCAACATCAATTCAGCGAACAAGTTCGGGCACCACACTTGGAACGAGTAAGAGTAATACGGGCACCACACTCGGAACGAGTAAGAGTAATACAACCTGTTCAGCTGAGGAGATAGTGGAACTACAAGATAGCGAAGAAGAGAAAGAGGATTCCGACGAAGTAATGGCCAAACGAGAGCCCCTTACAAACGAGCATCATTACCGTTCACCACCAAATAAGAAGCCAAGGTGTGACGCAGCAACGGACAAGCAAGTAACAAGCAGCAAAGCTTTCAAAATGCTTGGAAAAAGCGACCCGAGCAAGGAATGCACCGTGCCGAAGCCTGAACATGTTTCCACTTCGCCATCTGCTCCACAGCAACCACCACCTAGCCTGACTCCCGCCGTAGACCCTCTACAAGGCGTCCCAGAGAAAGACATTTGTGAAATAAAGGTCATAATGAAGCACACTGTAAACCAACATCTACTAACATAAAAAAGATTCGCCACAATGAGTCTACAACCGTTGTTAGGCTGTTAGTAAATAGCACTCTGTCAGACCTACGGAAGCAAGTTGAAGCCAAGTGCAACCCTCCAGCCAATTTCAAACTGTTTACCATTTTCCCCCGCAAGGAACTCACTGACCCTTCAGAGACTCTCACAAACCTTGGTACTCGTTGCACATCATTTCTTCCTCTCTAACCACCTCACAGGCCTGGCACCGCGGTCCGTTCTGCTTCTCTTCTGAGTCTCACCTACTGGCCGCGAGTGTGAGAACAAACCAACAAAAACGGTTCTGGTATTGGGAGAATAAAACGACAAAACAAACCCGAAATTCCCTTAAAAGCTACAGAAAGGAATAGATTTACGGCAGATCTGTTTAGTTAGGGGAAATCACAAGAGTGATGGTTTTTGTCGGTTAGAGATGGACGACGCACCGAGCGAGCCGGCAACGGCCAACGGGGCAGGGCCCGTGTGGCAGAAAAAGGATGCGAAGTGGGTGTGGCTGTTGATAACGAAATTGGTTCTCGCGGGGCTCGTGGTTGTGTTTATGGTCTCAGCCACCGAGGCTACAAACAGAATTCAAGTTGCGTGCATTTTTGTCGGGTTTATGTTATTATTATTCCTCTTCCAACCGGCGTAGGTGCATTATGGGTACACCAAGCCCTACTTCATGACATACTTCTGCACTAGTTTCTTGATATTTATTGGTTTGGGGCAGGTGCTTGCTTTTTTTTCCCCTTCTTCTTGTATCTCAAATCAACACCAGACTGCAGCTTTCATTATTACTTCTCTTATGCATAAGAAGAAGATAACCAGGGACCTGTTTCAACAAAGTACATTTAAAACACACTCTCTTCTCAAAGTTGTGATGCTGGCACCTCTTTTCTCTGTATTCTGGTTTCTGGCCAATTACCTATTCGTGAGCTCCTAGCCATCCCAGACATAATACCTTTATCAACAACCAATTGATAGTCCTACGGGGTTGGAAAAACAAACTCTGCATCTGCACTTAGCATTGAACAACTGGCTACGGTTTTAGTATTCATTGGATCAGTGATCTTTTTGAAGGAAAGAGTAACCGATTTAAAACTTCTCAGTACTACGGTACCCCTTTAGCTTCACTCCTGAATGAACCCGAGACTTATAAACACAAAAACTCTAGATATGCGTTGTAGGAGTTGTGTTAATTGCCTGTGCTGACGAGTTAGTAACGGACAGTGTTGCTCCAACAGCAATTTCACAGTCTCTTGAGGGGGATTTACTCGTGATAGGATCGACTGTAGCAACAGCAGCATGTATTTTATTAAGGAGTCATTAACGTATATTTACATTACTAGATATGATTTCCTATGCTCGTTTGCTCTCCGGTGTTTGCCTTCTGCCCGCTGTAAATACTTTCTTGGGGCTTATAGGACTTTCCAATATCCTCCTCTTCTGGCCAGGACTGGTAATTCACTCTCTCTACCAAAGCAATGTGCATGACTTTCAGCCAGCTAATTTGGGATGCGACTGGCTGGGAAACCTTCGAATTTCCCTCTGGGGAGGTTCTTGGATTATTGATTCTATCTGCTCTTCTACAACTCGGCTACAACTACACTCTCAATGTAGGCATAGTAATTGCCTCCCCACTGTACATGAGAATCGCCACAGTATGTACTACGTTCTCGTAATTATTTTTTATTATCCCAAAAACGGCAAAAAGCAAGCAACTTCCCACTCAACTCAAGATCGTACTTTCAAAATTCACTGGAATTTAGACACACACGCCAACAACCAGTTAATCTTATAGCACATTCACAGCAATCAACAGATTTGTGCACTTCCAGTCTCATTCCTCGTTGACACTCTGCTGTTTGACGTTCCCTTCAACTGGCTACGAATTACAGGCGCCGGCGTGGTGTCAATCGGCTTTGTGCTCTTTGCCACAATCGCAGAAAGGATGCTGGTCCCCTGGCCCTGGCTCAGTTCCCAGGCCAAAGCAAATCTGGTACCCTGGCCTTGTAACATATGCCCAAACCACAGGCCAGACAGTTCTGAATCTGAGCCACCCATCAACGACGTCGACGGTAGTACCAGACTCCTGAGCTGACATTTACCACCCCAGTTGAAAAAACCGATCTACGCCTTTCCTGTAACGATGTTGCGCGATCAAACGAACGATTTAACGAACAAAAAAAAAAAAAAGAAAAGAAATGAAGTGGGAGGGGATGCTGCCGGTGTTGGTCTTTGTTCTTTGTTTGTTTGTCGACAGTGGTGCGTGTCGAGTCATGTACGGAAAAAGTGCAGCTACTGGAGACCCTTTGGTCATCCGTTTCGATCCCGCTGAATCGCCGTTTTCTTCTCAGCACCAAAACCTTGCTTGGTATTTCCTTCCCCAAAGCGCTTGGAATTAGGTTTTAACAGATAGAGAATGTAGGTTTTTGGAAGAGACTTTCAACACTATACGGGTTGGTGATTTGCACCAAGTTTCCTCTATGCCAGCAATTTTTGGTGACAAGACAAATGTAATTGTCATTTACACACAAAGTTACTTTGGAATTCCCGTACAAGGTTTCTTTGTGAAGCTACTTTGGCTTTTTTAAAAAGGAAAAAAACAGGTGCAAGCCTCAAGGCCGTTTTTGATTTGCATAATAGGCTTCTACAGGCATCCTTTAAGTTGGTTGATAGGTAAGTTCCCCCTGAATTCTTTATTCTGATAGTTTTCAGTATAACACTTGATCCCAACCCTTCAGTGAGCCCAGAATTGGCTATCAAATGGGCTATGAGGGATGCACATTTGATGTCGGTACCTTCACCTTTGCGGAAGTTGCTACTTCCTAGGGGTAGGGAAATGCAATGCATTATAAAACTCACCAATTTAGATTTGATCACCCATAAGACCTCTCTTAAGGTTTATAGAAGTGGACTCACGACTGGTAGTTCTGGGGCTAATCACCTTATATGGGAAATACAATTTCGCTCTGCCTCCAGCACGATAATGGACCCTCAATTGTATTTTTCCTGTTTCCATTCCATGCTTAACTTTTTCCCACAGTGCATTCTTGGTTGATGCCCATTCCGCAGATGTTCTTGGGGTGAGAAATCTTCTCAAAGGCTCCCTTTATCGGTACAAATATCCTTTCAATTCGATCTAAATAGCTCGAAGTGAACTTCGGGATTACCCAAGTACTTCACCATACTGGGTTGAAGGTGACTCTATGCCAAAAGATGATGTGGAGGGAACAGCATTCCTCAATGCTGCAGGTGACTACTACACAACACTCTATAACATGTACAAGTGGCGCTCATATGACAACAGAGGTTCTTCCCATTCCCCCTTTTTTTTTTGTTCTTACTTTAATCAGACTCTCCCCTTATTGGAAACGTAAACATGGAAGATAAAAATGTTTGCCCAAATGCATATTTCTCTGATAGTGATAACATGACCTACTTCTGCACTGGGTTGTCTCGCTATGACAGTACAGCCACCACTCCATTAGCCACTGTGCTTTGATCACACTTTCTACAGTTGCCACACATGAACTCGGTCACGCACTTTCGTCTTGCCTTGATAATGGATACTACGAATATATGTCAGGTGCCCTTCAAGAAGCCTTTTCTGATACGATTGCTGAGACATTCTCACAGTTTTGGAATGGGAGTGGTATTACTTTTTTTTTTTCCTTCCCATTTGCTTATATCTTTGAAGGGTATTACGATATCCGAGATCCTAGACGCACTTGCTTGAATACATCAGTTGCCACTCAAAAGAGATGGATTGTTGGGGATGACTGTGAACTGTTTGGTGATGGTAAGCTGAAAGTTCATGTTAACAAACACTACCCCTGATACAGGATTGAGAGATATGTACAACCCAACTTGTGGTGACCTTCCCGAAACTATTTCCACAATGCAATGCTTTCCTTATGACATGAATGGGGTGCACTACAATTGCGGTAGGTCCCTCTTGTTGCGCTTTTTTTTTTTTTAAGGGAGGGAAAAAAAAAAAGGGCCACCCTCAGTGCTCTTTTCTTTGCTCTCTGATGGTGGTTATTTTTATGGACCGCTATACCCTGGAATAGGCCTATTAAAGGTTTAGGTGGCTGAGGTATGGCTTCAAATGAATATTGTTTATAGGCATGGCATATTTTCTTTCAAGCGAAGTATGAATACCAGTCCCCTTCAGAAACTTTCTCAGAGTACGCTGGACATCTTCAGATGGCTTGTGACGATCTTGCCGATGAAGAAGGCAATCTGATTGACCAGTACGGAACAATAACAGATGAGCATGTTATCCCTGATGATTGTGATATACTTGGTATTCCAAACTTTTTTTTATTATGGATACGCCAACAAACGAAAATAAAACAAAACCAAGACGATCTTATTGACGCTGTGGGGATGACCGATACTCCTTGTATGCAACATTTCACATCTCAAACGATTTATTTGATTTAGGCTCCAATTATGTTTTCTGGGGTGCCTACCCTTCGTACATCCCTGTTTCTGGAGGGGTCACTGCCATATACACTTCTGGTTGCTCTGGTTGTACCACATTTATGAAGGTTTATTTCCCCTGTGCTTATTCCGTTAAAATATCAACAGCTGGGCACTGAGACGTACTCTAGTGAATCTGAAGTTTTCACTTATTTTGGTACAACCACTGGGTGGAATCAATACTCTCCATTTCAAATACCAGGTACATCCTCGTCAACAGTGTAGTACCAATTTTTTTTTGTTTTAAGAATTACTGGGTTCAAATATGCTTGTCAACTTCTCAATTGCCAGTGACTCCAATTTTGCCAATACTCCTGCTCTAGATGACCTATATTCCCTTCCAATGACAATAGAGTATTACGGTAGCGCACTCACCTACAACCGTAAGCCAACCAAAAACAGAGCAACCAACGTTCAGTGGTGTGAGTCCTGATTCTGGTAGTGTGGATGGAGGGTATTGGATATCAATTAAGGGAGAAGGTTTCCAGGCGTTCCCGGGACCATGCAGCCCGATTACAGGATTTTACTATGACTGCCTTGTTTGTAAGTCAAATTTGTGGTTTATGCAAAATAAAAGAAAGGACCAACAATATACAGGTGTGTGGCAGAGTGGAGAATCTGGTGTGTATGCAGACTACGGCCTATTTGTCTCTTCCACCGAGATACAGTGCTTGGCACCAGCTGTTTCCCAACCAAGTATATGGAACATCAGTGTTTCCCTGAACCTGCACTCAATAGCTGACGGCTATGTTGAATTCCACTACGAAGATGATGACAGTATTATCTGCCCTCCTATGCCCCTTTTTACTTACCACTATTCTAGACTTGGTTCTAATTATCGTTGTCTGCGTAATCGTTGGTGTTGGAATAATAGCTGGTGCTGTGGTGTGTCCCATCCCAGCCCCTTTTGGTCCCATAATTCCAACCCACACACTCCATAGGTAATCGGGATCGTCGCTCACCACTACAACCGCAAGAGGCAGTACGACCAGCTTCCGAACTCCACCCAAATCCCCAAGAGCGCCTCTTGATCTCGCGCGCCCAACTTGGGTCCGACCAGCCCCAACACCGTAGTTGTCATTTATAGAAGCCAAACAAAAAATCAAGGGCGCAGTTGCCTAAAGAACAATCAAACGAACATTAATCTGCCTGGGGCTGAAGTTGTTGATGTCGAATCTTGACACCAACACAACAAAATAAAAAACCAGAGACCAGCAACACCCGCAACGACCACCAAGCCGATGAACAACGGCCTATGAATCGCACTAGATTCGGCAGCAACAGCAATGGGTGTAACAATACAAGCAAACTACTGCACAATCCGCACCGGCACCACCACACTCCCACCGACACGAGTTGCGTCAACGACAGCGGAGGCGACAACGACGACAGCGATGACGATAATAAGCCGACCGCGCCCCCCCCGCCCACCCCGCGGCCTCCCTCGCCGCGCACCGGCGGCGCCGCCCACGCACTCACCGTTCCCGACCTTGGCACCTCGGCCCCAGCGACCGTGTGCTCGCCGACGCTACGGCAGAGTACGGCGAATTGCACCTCGGCTAGCGGGAGAGGCACGGGCGAATGTGGCGGCGCTGTGGGATGGGTGATTTGGAGCGTGGTTGTGCCGCAAGTTGGCTTGCTCGATGATCCTTGCTCGTTGATTGGGGTCGGCGAGGTGTGGTCCGACCTTATCCCGGCAATCGGTTCCGCTCTCGCTGGAAGTGGGTTCCTCCTTTCTTTGTTATTAAATTGTGACAAATTTCGTAGAAGTGGGTCACTGCCACTCTGTTGTTACCTGTGCTCAGCAAGACGCTCGCCTCTTTGTGGAGTGGTTGCTCAAGCACCCTCCTATGCAGTTCACAGGACCAGGGGGTGCTCCCATAGACGTAGAGCCTCCTTTTGGTGCCCCTCTCCCTTCAAGTGCAACTGTAAGTCTGAATCTCCTAGTGTATACCCCCTTGCCATCACTATATGAGTGGTACAATTCTCTTTCCTCAGCTTTCCTGGAGGCTTGTAGGGGTGGCCACTTGACCACAGCAAGTACGTTGTCGAACCTGATTGCCACGTTCCATAGCAAAGTTCAATTCCAAGGAGTGGCACTGGATCCAGTGGCTGCACTTGTTGCTTCATGTGGAGGGGTTGACGACGCGAAAAGTTGCTCTACTGCCAAGTGGCTTGTAACGCACTACGCTTTATCGAAAGGTGCTGTTACTGAGACCTCTAATAGCGCTTTGAAATCATGCTGTGCCAGCGGAAATATACGCACCGCCAAGTTCTTGACCTCCAATTTTTCCTTGACCACCAAAGAAGAACCGGCATTGCCAAAGGATGTACCACAGCCCGGACAACACACACGCTACTTCAAAACTCAAAACCCAGATAGCGGAACCAGCAGTGATGCGGTTGAATGTTTAGTTTTATGTTGCACTGGTGGTCACTTGGATATGATGGCTTGGCTCGTGCTGGAATTTTCTATTGACGTCAGCGACCTACTTTCAAGTGACTGTGACGCCTTTGTGCGCTCTTGTGCTTCAGGGAATATTGAGTGCGTGAAGTGGTTGGCACTCCACTTTTCTCTACTAGGAAGACCAGAAGTACGCTCATGCTGTGGACCGATTTTACGGTCTTGCTGTGCGCGGGGCAAGGCTGATGTAGCACAGTGGCTAGTGGATGCCTTTCATTTAGGCTATGATGAAGCTATGTACGTAAAAGTTGTGCACCCAGACATGCAAAACAGCAAAGTTGCACAGTGGATTGAAGAGCAGAAACTCTTGGAAGAGGAAGACTACCTAGACGATAACGAAGACGCGTATGCAGACGAACAGGCAAGCACAGAATCGGACTCGGATGCCTCCTCCGGTATATCATCTGATGAGGAGGAGCCCGACGCACCAAAAGCCGAACAAACCCCAACACCAGCCGAACCAAAACAAGTGCCCATTCCCCCACTTATCGTCCTAAACCGTTCTGTGTAAAAAACAAAAATCTTTGGTAAAAGTCTCTCTGTGGTTTTTTTAAAGTCTTTTACAAAGAAGCTTGTGAATTGGCCAGTGTGCTGGTTAGGTAGGGAGAATATTAGAGAAACTGAAGCGCAGTTAGGGAACCAAACCTTTTTGGCATTCCTTTCCGCAATAGGGAGCACTGTTACAACCACCACAGAGTAAGCACTTCACTTGTTTGCCACAGTTGCTACATGTTTTCAGTTTCTTGCCTGCGGGTGTGCCACTGGTAGTATTACTTGCAGTTGTTGTGGTGGTTGCAGTTCGCACAGGGTGTGCTGCTGGTGATGTAGAATGTGGAATTGGTGAAGGTGGTGGTTGCTGGTGCTGCTGCTGTTGCTGCTGTTGTTTTTGAGTAGTTGTGGCAGTAGGTTGTGGAGCGGCGGGAGTTGCCGGAGGTGTGGGCTTTCTTGTATTAGTGGTGGGGTTGTTGACTCCGCGAGTTTTATTGGAGGATGACACCTGCGGAGGTTGTTGTTTGTTCTTCTTAGCTTTGTTCTTTTTGTTGCTGGCCTTGGACTTTTGCTGGGGTTTTTTATTTGCCTGGGCTACGTTGTGTTGTTGAGGTTGGGCTCGCTGGTTTTTCTGCGTTTGTTGTGCTTTTTGTCCCTGCTGATCTTTATCTTGGTTTTGCTGGGAACTCTCTGGATGATTGACACAAGTCTCAACTTGTTGGGGGGGCTCGAGCTTTTCTGCAGGTTGGGCTGTCTGTTACTGATTAGTGAGGTAAATGATATTCTGAAGAGTACGTGCCTGGGTAGGTGCAGCTTGTGTGCCTGTCTTCTGAGGGAGGTTTGCAAGGCCCTCGGCTATCTTTTTCCCAGTGGAACCTCCAAGAACGGAACACTCGTTTTCAAGGAAGTCGTTGAGGGGGCCAGTGGGAAGAAGAGTGGCATTACTGGCAGGCGTTGGTAAAGGGGTCGTTGCACTAGCCGGAGGTGGTGCATTCGGTGTGGGCAGGGGTGTGGGATGTGGAGAAAGGGAAGCCGGCAATTGTTGAAGATAGTGAAGATGGTGTATGGCAAACATCAAAGTGAGTGTTGTTGCCTCTGCTTTAAGAGGTGATAGTAAACGTTGGATTTCGGAAATTTCCCACTCGCTGTCAACGTCACCAAATAAAACAGGCATGTGTTGTAGCATCAATAAGAAGAGTGCCTCGCGCATTGTCTCGAGGGATGCCTAGAGTGATGCTAAGTGAAAGGAATATTGCGAGGTTCATACAAGGGAAGAGTTAAAAGGATGACGGTCTTGATAGTGCAAGATTTTGGTTTCCAGATTTCTTTGTGCATCCATAAAGACCTTTTTCTCTATGTTGCCAGGGAGGAAGTTTGGCAGGATAAGGGAAATCTAGTGGAGCAACGTAAGGTTAATAGCATAAGGGGAAATACAACATTTGAAATGCTGTCATGTATTGCGTTATTCCTCTCTGGTCGCATTTGAAGCTTCAGGCGGGAAACCCAGGATTGAAAGTAGGTGCCTGATACAGCAGAATCAATCATTTCCATTTCAAATGCAGTCCGTACCACTGGATCGGCACATCCTTTCATTCGCATTAAGAGGACATTGTTTAACATTCAAAGAACGTTTCTACAAACCGGCGCCAATTGACACAAGAGAGCTTGTGTGATAAGCATTTGCCCAACTAGGGGAAATGTATTCAGATTTTGACAGCAACGGATCTCTTCGTGTATCCAGATCAGTGCCATATTTACCAAACAGTATCGCAAACGCATGGCAGCAGGCAATCCCAACCTTGTAGTAATGCTGAAGGTCACTTTGCATAACTGAGAAGAGCACTCTAGGAAGATGCTCCTGGCCCCCTGTTGGGTACATTAAGTTAAACGTAATAGTTGACTGAACCTACAGGCAACTAGTTTTTGGACTAATTCCATGTGAACTGATACATCCAGCTCGGGTACATGAAGTTGTGTGCATGTGGCAACTAAAGCACTGGTTGTAAGGTCTAATACTGCATCAGCAGCAGGGGCAGGTTGCCATGTATCCCACAAAGAAAATAAACTGCAGTCTAGAAGATTTACAGCTCTATCACCCGCATAACGTGGTGCAACAGCTAAGGCGCGCCCGAGTGCACTCAATACCCAGGGACAGTCGCGAGGAGGCACCCACATGCTGAAAACGTAATGCATGCACGCAAAACAAAAATGTCCTGGATCAGGCCAATTCATGCAAGTAATTAGAAGCTAAGAAAAATAACTGTTAATTGGGACAAAATGGAAGGTGGACCTACTGAAAGTTGATCAAAGTTGAGCAAAGGAAGAACGCATGACAACAACCGGGAAGTATGTTCAAGGCAGTCACAAAATGGCTTTTGCATATACCAGAATGCGCGATAGTGACTGACAATCGCCATTAACTGGTGTGTGAATCAATAAAATGAAGGGAAATGTGATTAGCCACTTGCATTGTATTTAAGAAACAAACCTCAGATATTATACCGTATATTTTCGTAACAGTAGCAGGTTCAAAAATGGCAAGCCATTCTTCCAATTGCGACCTTGTACGGAACTGCTGCCATGATAAACTCACAACTAAGTCCAGAGTTTCTCTCCAAACAAAACTGTAGTGCCTGGCCACAAACTTTCGCATATCTGTTTCCGTTGTTTTGATTATTTCTTTGATAATGTTGGGAACCCACCAATAAGATGAGCCTGGGAGAAGGTAGCTAGTCTCTCCCGCTCCTCTGGAGGGAGTTTGTTGAATATTTTCAGTTGCTCTTTTGGCCTTAGCTTTGAATACATAGGGTCTTTTGTTACTTAAGAATTGTCGGAGAATTCTCAGACATACATTATATTGTGGATTCTGCTCAGGCAAGATTTTATAAGGAGGTGCAAAGGACCAGCGTGATAACTCATGGCTTGGTTGCGGCATCAATGTTTGTCCAGATCTTAGTAATTTTTGGAGAACACTCTTAAAAAAGGTTAGTCTGTCTTTTTGGCTTTAATGAATCAATTGTAACCTTTGTCAGGTAGTGGCAAGACCCAGTCTTAGGGGAATTCCTTGAGTCAGTTGAGGTTGATTGCTCAGTTTCACGCGGTGAGGGACTGGAAGAGCATGACTCACTCTCTGCCTTAGATGAGGCATCAAGTTCAGTGGGGCTTGTAGTACCATCTGCAGTGACAGGAAAGGTGGCAGGGGTGACAGGTTTACTTTGCATGCTAGGGTCAACGGAAGACGCCGAATCAGTTTCAACCTCCACCACAGTTTTCGCAGAACAAGCACTAGAAGCAGTGGCAGTGGCCGCAGTTGCAGTTGCCGCAGTTGAAGTTGTAGTATTAGAATTAGCAGTAGTACTAGAATTAGTAGCAGTGGAAACTGCTGAGGTAGACAACGCAGTAGATGAAGCAGAAGTCGAAGTTGAAGCAGAAGTAGAAGTAGAAGTAGAAGCAGAGGAGAAAGTGCGGCGAGGACGCCCAGGCCTCTCTATGTACTTGAGGGCGAACCTGTGGACGAGCTTCCTGGCCTCGGGGGGCACTGGTATGTCCTCCCTGTAGTACGCCCTGGTGACGCCCCTCTTGCGCCACCACCGCCGCAGCCGCACGCGGTTCCCCGCGATGAGCGGGCAGCACCCGCCGCCGCCCCCGCCGCCCGAGGACGAGCCGCTGGGCGCGAGCGAGGCGAAGGGCGCGGGGCTCACCAGGGTCCGCGTGATGCCGAGGGCCCCCAGGGCCCCCGGGGGCAGCCGCTCCGGCGAGGAGAAGGAGAAGGGGGCGTACAGCGAGGACGGGGGGAACAGCGGGGGTGGGACGTAGGGCGACGAAGACGACGACGACGACGAGGAGGACGACGACGACGACGACGACGAGGAGGACGACGACGACGACGGCGGGGGCGCGGGAGGGGCAGGCGGTGGCACCGCGCGACGTCGATTATGGGAGGCGAAACGACGATGTGACCGCTGGTGTTGCTGCGAACCACCACCACCGTCCGCCTTCATGTTTGCGGGTTTCTTCTTCTTCGTTTGGGTTTTTTTTTTGTTTTGTTTTGTTTTGTTTTTTTTTGCTTCGCTTGTACGGGAAGGAGAGACTTAGGAATGGATTCTGAAGTGGAGAACAGTAAGGGATGGTGACGCTCCGAATCTCGTATCGCCCATGATTGCAAAGTAGAATCGGCACCTGATTCTACTTCCCAACAGCCTGTCGAACCATCTCTGTAGATTTCGGGGCGAACGTGGCCGAAATTCAGCTTCTCCATTTGGAAGACACGTGGCTCCGGTGTTTAATATTCCCACCCGTGTCACTTTTTTCATTTCTCACTGTATCTCGTTACACAATTACAAAAAAACCAAACAGAAAAACAACCTCAAGATCGGCCGGTGTGAATGAAGGCGTTTGTGGGATTAACGATATTGGCCTGCGCACTTGTAGTTCGTGGTGCCGTTGATGGCGGAGAAGTACACGGTCCTGTTGTTGGTATTGATCTGGGAACTACATTTAGTGTTGTTGGGTACTTTAAGGTAAAGTGATACTACCCCCAGATTTTTGTGTTTTTCGCTTTTTTGTTGTGGCTTAACAACTACCGCAGCACGGAAAGGGTGTAGAAATCATAGCCAATGACCAAGGAAATAGGATTACACCGTCGGTTGTTTCCTTTGGAGAAAGTGAAATGTTTGTTTCGAACTCACAACCTAACCTTGTGAAATAACACTATCACAGCCTTGTTGGGGAAGCCGCCAAGGCACAATTAGTGGTAAATCCAGAACAAACTGTATTCGAAATAAAGCGTCTCATTGGTCGCGAGTAAGTGTCCCTTACTTGAAAGATATGGTACTAATTATCTGCCAGATGGAGTGATAAGGAAGTTCAAAGAGATTTGAAGTTGTTCCCTTTCAAGATCATCAATCGGGATGAGAAGCCCTTCATTCAAGTCAAGTACAAAGGGGAAAACAAAATATACTCTCCAGAAGAAATCTCCTCTATGATCCTATCAAAGATGAAGGACACTGCAGCAACCTACTTGGGAAAAAAGATTGAAAACGCGGTCATCACGTGCCCTGCATATTTTACTGATTCACAGAGACAAGCAACAAAGGATGCCGGTAGAATAGCTGGCATGAATGTACTGCGAGTTTTGAATGAACCAACCGCAGCAGGTTGATACTTTCTTTATTACTACAATATTCACATAGCCTTTAGCCCTGGCCTTTGGAATGAATAATGTGCAAGGAGAAAAGCACATCCTGGTTTTTGACCTTGGGGGTGGCACATTTGATGTTTCTCTTCTTCTCATTGAGGGTGGCATTTTTGAGGTGTTGGCAACTAATGGAGATACACACTTGGGTGGCAGTGATTTTGATCAACGTTTGACTGAGTATGGCCTTTCGCAGTTCAAACGTAAAACCGGGAAGGATGCCAGTGGAGATAAGCGAGCAGTACAGCGACTGAGGAAGGAAGCTGAGCGTGTGAAGATTGTTTTATCTCAGCAACACCAAGACAAGATGGAGATAGACAATTTCTTTGATGGGGAACCTCTCAGTCTTCCAATGACGAGAGCTCGTTTTGAAGAGCTGAATATGGATTTGTTCAAGAGCACACTTGGGCCTGTGAAGCAGGTTCTTGAGGACTCTAAGTTGCGCAAAGACCAAATTGACGAAGTTGTCTTGGTCGGTGGTTCAAGCCGGATTCCAAAGGTCCAACAACTTCTGAAAGACTTCTTCAATGGTAAAGAACCTAACAGAGGCATAAATCCCGATGAGGCCATTGCGTATGTTTTCACCTCTCTTTGTTGCATGTTAACAATCCCTGGGCAGTTACGGTGCAGCTGTACAAGCCGGTATATTGAGTGACGTTCCAGATGTTGAATCTCTGATAGTTTTGGATTTGACTCCTCTTACACTGGGGATTGAAACAGTTGGAGGAGTCATGACTAAGCTGATTCCAAGAGAGACCAAGATACCAGCACGCAAGTCACAAATATTCACAACATACCAAGATAAGCAGGACCGCGTCAGCATTCAAGTCTTTGAGGGCGAGAGGGCCATGACCAAGGACAATCATCTGGTTGGCAAATTTGACTTATCTGGAATCGCACCCGCACCTCGTGGTACTCCCCAGATTGAAGTTACCTTTGAAGTTGGTGTGCATCCCACTTTGAAGTTGTAGAATTTCTCATAATACTGCCCTTAGATGTCAACAATATTCTGACTGTCACTGCCGTGGATAAGGGCACTGGGAGAAAGGAGGTACTTGTCATCACAAGTGAGAAGGGACGCCTCTCAGAAGAACAAATCAAACGAATGGTTCAGGAGGCAAAGGACCGCGAGGAAGATGATCTATTAGTATGTTCCATATTCTTTCATAATGTATACGTAGTAACGGCTGCCAAGCTCAAGGAAAAGGTGGACGCTCGGAACCAGCTCGAGTCTTATGCATATCAAATCCGGAACGCCGTTGATGACGAGGAAGGAGTGGGCGGAAAGATATCCGAGGATGACAAGCGGAAGGCACTCTACGCAGTTAACGAGGCCCTAGACTGGCTGGAGGTGCACCACGACCCTCTCAAGGAGGAGTCAGAAGAGCAGTACAAGGCCTTGGAAAGAGTTGTGCAGCCCATTTTCTCCAAGTACGCAGGGAGCAGGCAAGACGCCGGAAACTTTGGAGACGAAGACATGCCCTCTCGCGACGAGCTCTGAGCGCACAGAGCTACGTGCAGTTTGTTGTGTCATTCGAATAAATAAAAATATGCATATCATGAACTAGCACGCTTTCTTTTGTTGTCACGGACCGTCTTTTTCGCCTCTTGTTGTGTGGAAAAAAAGAAAACATAAACGGAAAGGAAAGTGGGCTCAAATGTTTTCTTTAGCTCATCAGCGTTTTGATTTTGGCAAGATACTCTGCCTTGGTGGGTTGAGGTAAGAAACTGGCCTCAATAGAGTTGGCAGCCAGTTTGCCAATATCCTCCTTAGATAGTGGCAGTGCCTCACAACAGGCAAGGAAATTCGACAGGATATAACCACCAAAGTAAGCAGGGTCGTCACTGTTCACTGTCACACACAAGCCCGCATCAAGTAATCTCTTGATGTTGTGCTGTCCCATGTGCTTGTACACACACAGCTTGATGTTAGATAGCGGGCAAACTGTGAGAGGGGTGCGTTGTGATGCAAGCCGGACCATTAGGGCCGCGTCATCAGAGGAACGGACTCCGTGATCAATTCTTTTCACATTGAGGAGGTCAAGGGCCTCATATATGTATGATGCTGGTCCCTCCTCACCTTATAAGATTTTATTAGATAACCGGAAAAAAAAACAAATGAAGTACCTGCATGAGCAACGGTTAACCATCCTTCTTTCTGAGCTCTGGTAGAAAAAGTCCATGAAAAACAAGTTGATAACTATTCAACAGTCTTAAAACTCTGACCTTTGAAAGACACGGGTGAACTTTGAAGGCGGATGTCCTACTTCAGAGGAGTCCAGACCCACTGCTACAATTTTTTCTTTATAGGGAAGTGCTTGTTCGAGAGTTTGGAAAGCATCCTTTTTTGTTTTTAATATTTGTACTTGAATATGTAGTTAGTACATAATGTGAATTGTACCTCTTCAGACAGGTGGCGGAGAAAGCACATAATTAGATAGCATGAAATTCCCAGGGTGCGCTTTGCCTCTTCAATTGCACGCCATAGACCGTTGATAACAACACCAAATGGAACCCCATTTTGTGTGTGAGTCTGTGAGGTCTCAATAAAAATGCACTGAGTCAGAAGACAACGAAACCTGCGGGTCAAAAAATATCTCACTGTGCACAACTCCATCGGCATGGGCTCTGGTTAGGTACTCCATTGCCAAGAGGTAGAAATCCTCCTCATCACGCAAAACAGATGCCACACTGTAGTATATATCCAGGAAAGACTGGGAAAGAAAAAAAGGGGAAGAAAGAAATTTAGGCTCTAAAAAAAAAAATGAAACAACGGTTTTTTTTTTTGTTTGTTTGTTTGTTTGTTTGTTGAAAATGTAATATAGTCTCTAGGTGACAGATTGGCGGGAGTTAACCTGTAGATCACTGAAGGCATAAGCACGATGAAGGGCCTCTGGGGTGGTACCCTGTCGAAGTACGATGCCGTGCTTAGCGGCCAGCCTTAGGGCCAATTCGGGCTCCAGGGTGCCCTCGATGTGCAGGTGCAGCTCAGCCTTGGGTAACGCGCGCACTAGCGATTCCATTACTTGTCTATCGCAACGATCTTTTCAACGGCGGTTTGGGTGTCCAAGGGGAATGATGGGAGGGGTCTCGGTGTAGCCCGCAACGCAATAGTAGAACTTTTGGTTTTTCGGCTTTTCCAGAAAACGACTCGTTCTCGGGCCCTCCTGTGGATCTTTTCTATTCTGGCAAGTCGCTTGACAGTCTCTAGCACAGTTCGGTCTGGGAGAGCACATTGCGGATGTTATTTCGAGATCCATATTGCCTGTGTACAGGCCATAGGAATGCAAGATACACTTTTTGGGTTTTTACCAGATTCCAGGGAAGTAGCTGAACGGGTGTGTACATTCGAGGTGTAAGTTGGTTACACTAACCGCCGAGTATTAGCCCCGACTGCGACTAATTTGATCAAAGTGGCAGGCATCATAACAAAGGAAAGAAATAGTCAATATTATTTTGTTCCTTCTTTTTTCCCTCAGATCCCCAAGAGCAAGTCACCAGGCAAGATCATAAACAACAACAAAAAAAAACGCAAGCGACATGTCTGCGACAGGCAGTACTACGATAGGACCACAGCAACCAGCCACAACGACAACGGTTATTACTACTGGTTCGAGTGTTACCCCTCTACAAGGATCTTGTGCGATTTCCATCCCTGGATCTAACCTCATGTCTGCCTCGAGCATTCTTGGTGTTGTTGGTGGAGTGGGGAGTTTGTTGCCTACTGGTGGCAGTGGGACTGCAAGTGCGAATGCAAAAGTTATGCCACCTGGCGAAAAGGTTCTCTTTGGTGAGCACTGTCGATTCACTTTGGTCTTTTACTTATGATGGCAAATTCCCCCCCCAAAAAATAGACTTCTCTTGTGCCTACTTCAAGGCTGGTTTCATGCACCAAGGCCGCATGTATATGTCTGCTAATTATGTGGGATTTCAGTCTTCTGTGTTCTCTACTGTATTTTCCTCACTTTTTCCCCCTCATCCTTAAGAGTGATGCAGACTCTTTTGATTGCCATCAAAGATATTGATTCTATAGCAAAAAGAAACACAGCGCTATTGTTCCCGAATGCTATTGAAATAACGGTTAAAGATCAAAAGCATTTCTTTTCTTCGTTCCTACAACGGAATGATGCCTATACGAAGTTGAAGTCCCTAATTAAGGTTTCATTGGCACCTTATTGGTTATCTTCATGACGGATTTGTATTTAGGGAAAACCTCCTGGAGCTGTAGGGTCTTCAAGTGACTCCAGTGATGGCATTGTATGACCTTCCTCTTTGTTTTATCCTCTCACTCCTCACAGACTGAAGATGAAGAAGACCAAAGCGCGAAAGAAGATACACCTGAGGTATGTTCGCTCAATGACGTTCAAACGGATCCTAACTTAAAACGAAAAGAAAGCCAACGCAAAGACACATTCCCGATCGTTGTCAGAGTCCTCACCACCAGCAGCCCAGCTAACTGTAACAAGTCCTGCCATAAACCCAGCTCCTGCAGTCCCTCCAGTTATAGCTCCTTTGAATTCCATACCCCAAACACCACAACCAGGACCTGTCCCAATCCCCACAGCAGCAGTCCCAACTTCTGCTGGAGCTGCAGCTCCTATTATCACTGTACCAGTACCATCTTCACCGAAACCTACTCCCCTACAACCACCTGTGCCTTCCACTCCAGCCAGTGTAACCCCTGCTCCCCCGTCTTCTCCGACGTTTGCACCTCTACAGACACCTCAATCTATTCCCGATTTACCACCGGTGGAGATACCTCGATTAAATGGTGATACATAGGGCCCAATTCATACAACTAATATTACAAATAAACTCAAAGCTCTTTACGTCTTCTAACTTCAAAAAGGTATAGATATAAGTGGGGCTTGCCCCCATTCGAAATACCGAGAATGGTACACCAACACATATGCCTCCTGTTTAGAGGACCACCTACCAATTCCCGTCTCCCAAGTATGGCCAATTCTTTTAGCCCAAGGCTGTACTTTTTGGACAACAACTCTGGAGCAGAGCAATAACACTGGTGAATTTCTTGCTTTGGGTAGCCTTCCCTAACATTTCTAGAAATACAAATAAGTCCTTGGGTCCGTCATGCTGATGGCTGTTGTAACTCCCGCTCACTCGATTTCATCACTCCAATCACAAGCAAGCTTACAACAAAAAAACAGGCACCAGTTCATCAAGATCAGATTTGCACCTTCGAAGATGGGTATGCTCTACGATAGTGTAGAGAAAACGCTCTAATATTTATTTGAAGAGTTTTATCTTTGGAGACAGTTGCGGCCTCACGGGACGTCCCATATGTTGATTGCTTCTTAGTGCAAAGCTTGGTGCGATTTCTTCCAGCTGACGATGGAGGCTGTGATGTATTTATATATTGTCATATAAATTTTATTAAAAACATGTTCTTTGGTGTTAAAGGCAAGCATTTCTATTTTCTCCTTTTATCTCACTTTGTTAAGGTCTTGCTGAAAGAACTGCAATTGGTCAATCAAAGGAGTTCTATATAGTATGGATGAAGTGTGCCTTGGAGGTAGTACAAACCCACCTGGCCAACCGAGCTTCTTCCAAGGGATTCATCGGGCAAACATCAGTGCTCACTCCTCAGAGTGATAGTTCAAATGTAGCAGCCGGTGGTGCCCTTCCTGAAATTACTGCAAACCAATCGCAGGGAGCCAATGCGGATCACGCAGATGTAATTGCAGCAACCGCTTGGCAAGGTCATACAGCGCAACAGCAGCCAGAATTGCGTACTGAACGAACACCCCAAATTGAACCATGGAGGCCAACAGCACCTCCCTCCATCCATCCTGTTTCAGAAAGTGCCAATGTGCACCACACAAGCTCCCCAGCCGTCAGTACTGCGAGTAGGGTTGGGGGGATTTCAAGACCCTCTAGAACTTCTCCTGGAGCACAGAAGCCTGAAGAAGGCGGGCTTCTTTCTACGGCAATGAGCTTATTCAATGGTGGAGGAAATTTGATGGTGCCGCGGAACCTAATCATTGCTATCACCCTTATGTTTTTATGCTTGATACTTATTTTACATAACAAGGTTTTCCTACTTAATAATGAACCAACTCAATACCCACCCATCAATAGATATCAAACCAAGAGCATCAACTTGGATTGATGGCGGAAGCATCTGCACGAACTGACCAAGGTGTTGCACTTGTCAGTGCCTTTTTGGTGTCAATGCAAAACAATGCAAGTTGGAGCACGAAGTACTATGAATTTCGAGAGTGGAACAACAGACTACAGTTGGTGCGCTTTCAGTACCCCAAAGGAAAGAAACTTACTTGTTTCATAGGCACAGGAGTCACTCAAAAGGACCGAACTCCTTTTGAATGAACTGATGGATGAGCTGCACCAGAACTCATTTTTTACAGACTTGGCAGAAACCATACCGTTTTCATCCATTCCCTCCTCCAAGACACTACCCCCAAGCCCACGTCACTATGAAGAGGAGCCTTCAGTCTTTGGCTCCCGGCTACTGGTGGTGTGTGTGTTTGTAATTGTTGTTGCCCTTGCCTACACAGTTGCCCGGTCTGTACAGAGCAACAAGACCAGCAACAAATCATCATGACTCTTAGTATGTGCATAGATAGTATCAGCAAACACAGCAAGTGACTTTGCACCACAATTTTTGAGATAAGAATAATTGTAGTTTGTGTGTTTTCTCCTTTTCTCCCACCAGAATTATAATCAACACTTGTTGGCCCTTGGAAAAAGAAAAAGAAAAGAAACCCAACAAACAACAACGAAACGAAAAACCCGAAGCTACGATGGCTAATTTCAAGCAGCCGGCGCAATGGCGTGACTTGCACAAGTTGTTCTTCAATGAACAGCTCATCGATGCCCACGGAGACCCCATTGTGGACATCAAGCTGAACCACTTCGTATTCCCCATGTCGACCCCAACGCCTAGTGCCACAGCCACAGCAACAACAACAGCGTCGACCACTACCGCCACTTCTGGGTCAGGGACGGAGAAACCTAGCGAAGTTGACTTCCACGCGTACACGATTTCGGCGGCGCTGGTCAATGGCCAGACGGGGCTTCGTGCCAAGAAGCAGTTCGGCCCCGACGACATCACGTACGACAGGCACCCCAAGCTGCGGGCGCTCGTTCCCCGCTGCTACACAGTCGTCTGCACCGCCCACCAGCCCACAGCCGACGAGGAAACTGAATCCCCAGCACCAACAGCAACGGCAACAGCAACAGCGGCGGCGGCGGCGGCGACTACGACGGCAGAAACAGAGGCAGCAAGTGCAAGCAGCAGCGCTGCTGAGGGAGAGGGGGACGGGCTCGGGGGGCTCGCTGAGAGCGCTGCGGAGGACGCCAAGGCCGCACCGAAAAGGCGTCCGGGTCTGAAGTTCACTATTGTGGGAGAGATCAAGGGCATGCCAAAGTTCACTGGGCTAAATACTGATGAGGAGGGTGAGTGATGATATTCTATCCCCACATTGGTGTTGTGGAGTATGGAGGCAAGGAGACACAGAGGAGTGGGAAAAACAAAATCCTAAAGATTTCCTCTGTCTCTGGCTTCTGTTTGTTTTCTTTGTTGTAACCCTGCTCATTTAATGCTGCTTCATGATCAATTTATTCATATTCTTTGGTTCCTTATCTCTTTATTCCCTCAGATGAAAGCACTTCCCCGAACCAGCACAGCGAGGAGCATATGTGCAACCGTGGTCTCATTAACCAAGCCTCACATTTCCTTGTTACAACAAAGGCAAATGGCAAATCTGCTGTGCTTACAGCATTCAAGTTTGAATCAAAGTTGTTTTACATTCTAGGATCTAAGAACACTCACTCGATATTGGATGCGACAGATCTTAGTACCCTTGTTGACCAAGTGAAGCTCTTTTCTCACTAACATCCTGTTCATCTATTATAGATTCCAGACAAGCATCCCCTTGTAAAGGGAATTGCAGTGGTTATCCAGAATCACCTTCTTCAAGTAAAAAACCTCAACAAACTGGAGGTAATAGACAACACCATAAAAATTCATTCAACACCAAGTTCAGGAACTGCATGACATTCTGCTAACACATACTCTGTGTGGAGAGTACGAAGACGGTGAACACATTGTCCCTCGTGAAGAACCTCCAAGTGAGTTGCGCAAATACCATCCCCCTTTTAACGTCTCTGCATGGGAAAAAAAGCCATCAGTTGGTTTGCCCTTTTACCAAAGCGTGGAGAAATGCCTGGAGCTTCCACTGACAGGTAGAGTTATTGATGTTGTCTTGGTAACAGAGTTACAGGTGCGCTGCCCTCAAGCGTATACAGGGATTTGGGCTGCCTACTGTAGAGTTTGCACTTCACCCTAAATCAGATCTCGTACAAGAATTTGTAAGACTGAGACGCACACCACACATGGAAGGAGCTGTATGTTAACCAGTCAAATTCTTCTATCCTTATCTTGATCAGGTTATAGATTTCATGGATCAACAAAAAGATGGAACCTTTACAGTCGTAGAGACGGTGAAATTCAAGAGTGTTTGGTTTGTCATCAGCATCTTTTTCTGTTGATACATTGAATTGTTAGGTATATACTCACTAGATGTGTTCGTGAAATTATGAGGGGGGCACTTTCAGTGAAGCGTATTGAGGTTCCATGGTACCATAATTTTTCTAATTGCTTAGCCATAAGACTAGGGAATGAGCAATGAGGAACGCATATCTGTCACTATGCAGCGAGTTACAAAGACTCTCCACACGAGATCAAGAGACTTCTTACACTTATCAGTAAGCCGCACTAAGTTTGTATCGTTTCCCTTAATCATCACAGCCACCTACTTTAGCTGCGTATGAGGCGCTTTATAAAAAATTCATCAACTGGTATGTGGGAAAAGGGTACACTGGGCTTGAAATTAACACCAAAGGCAAGAAAAACAATAATATTGAGCGTACTTACACTTTTTTTAAAAAAGGTATGGCTGTAATGTGGACATCCTTCCTGAAGGTTTGCACCCTTTTTTGAAAAAAAAAAAAAAACCAATCTGGTCTGCTTAGGAGACACACACATCTGATGTCATAGACGAAACTGAGGTTTGTTACTCTCACCTTTTTTTTTGGGTCAATGTTTTTGAAAGGTTGACGCCAACGCTTTTGAAAATGATCTTTCCACCACAAAACCTGCCTCCCCAAATACTACTTCAACCAAACCAAGTGAGCCAGCTCCCCCTACAAAGTCATCAGTCGAGCCACATGCAAGTGCTAAAACAAAAGTAACACCGGAATCCTCAGCAGCAATATCCACTTCCAGTAGCTCGGCTGCCGAAACAGAAACAGCAAGTCCCACTTTCGTGGAGGATTCTTTACCAAGATTGCTTGTTACCACACATGGAGTTCCAGGCAATTACCTGTTAACTGCTTTATAACCCGTTTATAACACGTACATCATTCAGCTGATGGAAAAACTACTCGTGGTACACTGATCGTGGACATGCTAAATAAGCGTGGAATACGTTCCGTTCTGATCGAACAAGACCAGTATGGTGGTGATGGTGCCCAGACTTTGAAAGTTTTTACTAGTTTCGCATCGAATCCCTCATATAAAGTAATCTTTCACTTCCTCCACTCACACCAAGACGGATTGTAGGTCATATTCCTTTCGCGTTGCAATAGCTGTAGGAAACAATATTTCAAGTACTTAGGTACAGAAGGGGTTGAGGTACCAATACTTTTTAACTCAAAAAAAATAGAGGTAGCGAGATCCAAGGGATTGTCTGTTGTTGGCATAATGGCACAAGAAATTATGTCCGAAAAATTACTCCTTGTGAGTATGATGTTTCTCCATTACAATTTCTCACGGCGTTTAGGTGTGCATGTCCTCGATTCTGACACGTCAAAACCATGGAACAATGAATGCAAGTGACGCAAACTCACTAGCCAAGTAATTTTATTCTTGTGACGGATGCCTAATTAAATATTACACATCAGCTACATCATGGTTCTTCTATCGTTTCGTACTGTCTTTGAAACACCAAAAGTGGGCACAGACGTCGACGTTCTCCACACTTTCAAAGCACTCAATGACTTTGATGTTGACAAAAGTGTACTGGACTTTGTTAAAGGTTATCTTGCTGAAGTCAAGCGAACACCATGGAAGGCAACACCCAAACCCCTGGATGTAGTTAAGCAAAAAACAAGTAGGTACCCCTAATAGACTCCTTTCTTTGTTAACACCATTCAATTGGCAGTGATGGGCAGTATCAACTACCAAGATCACCGAGTTGTTCTCGAGGAATTGTGCTCGCTACTTGTTGAACAGCTCATTGCTGATAGAGAGTCCCTTCCTTCCACCAGTAAGGTTGCTGCACCTGCTCCAACAAATTCTTCGAACACCAGAACTATGTGTAAGATGACTTTGGTGTGTGCTTTTATTTTCTAACTTGAGGACAGATTTTGCTGTAAAGGTACCAGAAGTGGAAAGAAATAAGTTGAGAGAGCTCTGCGAAACTCATGCTGCAGCACACTCTGTCTCACTATCAAATAGTGTAATTCCCTTTCCATATTTCCTTTTTGGAGTGAAGTAACATTCCCAAGGTATGGAATGGAGAGCATCTCACTCTTCTTCATCGAAGCTCTTCAGGAACATGTTCCATCCCTTGGAACTCATTTGTTAATGCCGCAAGTTCTGCCGTTAGGCTAACAGTGCAAGTTCACACCATTGTCCTGGAGCCAAGTGGAGTTGTTGGAATGAAGGCAACAGTCAAGCACTCCGAACCAAGTGCGAAATGCTTTGGAAGCACCGGCGATGCCGCCGATGCCACTGAACTTGTTGCTTCCGGAATTCCTCACATTACCGGGTATGTTTCACATATTTCTTTCACTGTTTTGTTTTGTTTTGTTTTTCTCACTAGAAACTTTTTACAGGTTTCTTCCAAAGGGAGTGAAGCCCTTCCAAACAGTAGAATACATCAGAAAGGCCAATCCTGCCCTCGTTTTTGCCCTCCCACCTTCACAGGTTGTTACCTTCACGGCCAAAGTTACTGCTTGCTCCTGATCCACATTTACCCTGCTGGGCCAAGTGAATTTCAATGACGCCATCCATAAATGTTTCTGGTTTTTACAACACAACTTCTGTGTGGGCGAAAAATTTTGTCAGTATAATTTACAGGAAAAAGGATTCCGGCTGTTCCGGCAGTCCTAATGAGTACAAGATCACGTTCACTATTCCTAGTTGGTAACGTGGCGTAGGGCCAGATTTAGAAAAACAAATCCCCAGTAATCACAATAAAGACCAACTTTTCAGATGGTCTGGCTTTATAAACCACAAACCAATAGCGCTAACTCTTGAAATTAAACAACCAGTGAAATGTCTCTCTACACACTTAAAGTTGTGCGAGCCTCCAAATTGCGCGCCATGGACGCAAATGGATTCTCTGACCCGTATGCGATGCACTCACTACCTTGTGTTCTTCAACCACCTTACCTAAGACTCTTTCTAGGTTTGTGGAGGTACCCACATTCAAAGGAAAGAACAAATGCACCAAGGTCGTGCAGCGCAACTTGAATCCAGTGTGGAATGGTAATTGGACCCTCCCCCTCCTCCTCCTTGTTGTTTTCATTTCTCGCATTTCACTCCGCACAAGTCACGCCGTTCTGAAATAATCCCAACACAGAGGTATTCCTCGTCAAAGGACCACTTGTACAGTGCGGCGTGTACGACGAGGACCTGGTGTTAGAAAACGACCTCATCGGATATGCCAACCTGGACCTTCCATCGCTCGCGGACGGCAAGGAGCACGACATCAGGCTCGTCGGGCCCGACAGCAAGAGGACCATCGACGGCAAGCTCATTGGGCACCTCTTCGTGGTCGTCGTCAGCGGAGACGCACTGCCGGCAGAGGCAAAAAAGGAAGGTTCCGTACTTGGGAGCATTCTGGGCGGCGGTGCTATCAGTGCTGCGCTGTCTAGCAGGAATTAGCCGGAGCTAAGCTAGATGGAACTACTACGGCCTGGGATGGATAGGCAATTACATGAAGCTCCTCTAGTTACTACTTACACAGAGGGCTGGGAATTTCTCTGCCCTATGTGTAGTTAACATCCCCCCAAGTTGCAGTTGTGACTTGCAGAAAGGGGGGGTGTTAACGTAAAGTAATTGTAAAATTACCGCTTTTTTTGACTTCTGGGGTTGTTTTGTTGTTGTAATGGTGGTGTGGTTGACCATAAAGAGGGAGGTTGTTCATTGGTGTTTGTGTTTGTTGTACTTGTACTGGTGGTTGTGTCCATGTTGCTGGTGGTATTGGTATTTGTATTTGCACTTGAACTGGTGTCAGTAGATGAGGAAAGGGTGGATTCTTCGTCGAAGCTTCCGAACTGTCTGTTCCACTCCAGGTACTGGTTCAGGGCGTCCTGTGCTACACTTGGCCTGATTTGCCTCAGGGATGCTTCAAAGTCGGCGGTTGTTACTGGTGGCACGTTGTGCTTATCCACATTTAGTATGGCAACCTTTTCACGCTGGAGTTTTCGGATGGGACCTAGTGCTGCATCCTGGCAGAGTGCCTTAATATCTGAGCCGGAATAACCTTGGGTGATGTTAAAATAATCATATTGAATTGGGTAACCCAAACCCTCAGTCAGCTGTGCCAAGTAGTGAAACTGCTCTTCAGTGATGGAATGTTCAGTGGTTTTTAAAAGCAGCACAAGAAGTGTGTATCGTGCAATGACGTCAGGAAGGGGTATATACAATCTCTTTACAAGTCTTCTTCTGGCTGCATCATCCAGTTCCTGTGGACGGTTTGTTGCTCCTGCATAAGTTAATTTGTGAAAATAAGGGGGAAAAAGTCGGTCTTACCTACAACAAGAATATGATCTTCTTCAGGGTTAATTCCTGCGCCATCAAGTTGAATAAGAAATTCAGTCTTCAATCTCCTGGTTGCTTCATTCTCGGACTCAGAGCGAGCTGATAAAATGGAGTCTATCTGGAGGAATACTCATGGGTACAAAGAAGAAGGAAAAGGCATACCTCATCTATAAAAATTACACTGCGATCGTAACACCTGAAGTGGTTGTTAAAGTTAATTTGGTGTTGTCTCTAAGAGTTGCCTTGCCACAGCAAACATAGATCGAACAATTTTTTCTCCTTCTCCAATCTGCAATTACATACAACCAAGAAAGGTAAAAAAAGCAACCAATGGTGCTAAGTAAGCGAACCCATTTGCTGGTGAGTGTACTAGCACTGATATTGAGAAAAGCAGATTTACATTCACGGGCAATTGCTTTTCCTATCATTGTCTGAAAGGAATCAGAAAGATAAGAGTAATGCAGTAAACCTTGCCGGTTCCCTGAGAAAAAAGTTAGCAAGAATAGGCTGGTATGTGAAAGATACTGGAGGCCCAAAAAGCAGAAATCCTCTTGGAGGGCCCCGTAAACCAACAAAAATATCAGGCCTCAAAATTGGCCATATGACAGCCTCTTGAATGCAGGTCTTAGCATGTTCTAATCCAGCTGGATAAAGTTAGAAAGAATCTTATTTAATGTACACTTCCTACCTATATCTCCCCACGTCACTGTGGGAGCACTTTCCAATATTTCATTAACAATGCGCTCAATCAATCTAGGTTCCAGGTTTCTCAAACGAGGGTCTTCAAGAGGAACCCCATTGACCTCTGTGATGGAGCAACTTGACTCATCATCATCGTCATGCGAGGGAGGAGGTTTCTTTGTGACCTTTTTTACTATTGAGGGAACAGCAGATGCAGGTGTCGAACCAGTTGCAGGACTGAAGAGTTGTTTCTCAACGCAAGAAAAAAAAAAAGAAACTCACATTTTCGGAGGTGGTTCACTGTCCACCCTCCCTGGTTCAGGTCGTCTCTTTCCAAGTGATGAAGGCTCTTTTCCCTTTTTCTTATTCTCAATATCCTACAGGGCGATCTTGAGCGAATACGAGAATATTATGGCTACCATTTTTTCAGATGCAGTGATAAAGGGATTAGCTTCTTTACTTGTCACCGCAGATCGGTGGCTAGAATTACTTAATTGAGAAAGTATTTTATCGTGTAAAAGTGCCTCTTTACTTCTTCAGGATCATTTCTTGCCTTCGCACCTGGATTTTTCCTAAATTAATCAAAGTTAGAGGTGAAAATCGCCATGAAATATAAGCACAGTTACTCACTCTGAAGACAAAGTTAATTAACAGAAGAAATGAATTTTGTTCATGCCTGAGGTTGCAGTGGAATTTGGGCGGGATTGAGTGTTTGTACTCCTAACTCCTCTAACAACTTCAGAGTAACACCTCTCTTGTTCCTTTGGGGAGAAAAAAAGGGAAAATCATTTTAAGAGAGGGAAGAAAAAGAAACATAAACAGAACCCTACCTGCCTCCAAGCGTTCAAGTAGCCCACCACTTCTGGGTCATCAGATACACTTATGGGATCCTCAGCCGCCAACTGGCCCAGGTCCAATGCACCTCCAATCGTTTCAGAGTTACACGTCCCTGCCAAACTCGAAAGCAACTGCGGGGCCATCCTCGAAATTTCCCCCTGCACCTCATCGTGCACGCGGTACAGGGCCTCATTGGCACGAGATGCGAATCCATGGCAGCGTGATTGGGCGTGAGACTGAGACTGAGACTGAGACTCCTCGGCACACAGGTGACTGAGCAGCCTCAGGTGGGCGTGGTACCTCGCAGTTACGTCATTTCCCGGTCCCTAATGTAGTTCGGTTGGAGGCAAAAACGTAAACAACATCAAGTGCCACGCGTGCTGCAGGGTGTTGATGTCAACAAACATCGTTGGTCGCGTCAAAGTACGCGGATTCAAAGTGCCCGAGATCACTCCACCCTGAACTCATTTTTTGCAACAAAAACGAACGGATGAATACGAGCTCTTGGTCTGTCGAGCTCAATTTGTTGGGTTTCCAGAAGTAGAAAGTTTCGTGCCAACTTGACGCGAGATTGATCGCTTTTAGATATTAATCATAATCCCGTTCACAGCGATTAACGCGTCACTCGTCGCCTCTGTTATACCCAGCTTCGTCGTAGTACTTAGTATATGTACTCGCCTACTTACGCGTATCGAGCGGGTGTATCCGCACCAAATAGCCTAAGAACAACAACAACAACAACAAAAATAAAAAAAGTGAGACAACCACATGTCGACTGAAAACGCAAGCACACAAGACAACGGCGACGTAGCCGCTGCAGACGCCCGAAAAGACGAAGGCAACGCACACTATAAAGCGCAGAGATACGATGACGCTGTACAGTGCTACACAGAAGCTATTACACTCAGTGAGTTTGTTATTTTGGCTGGGGATACTTTAGAAGTTTTGTTCTATTATGTTTTCTTTTATTTCTCCGTTTCTTTGTTTGGGTTTAACCTATTACAGCTAAATCGAAAGAAAAACAGTCAGTATACTTTGGAAACAGAGCTCAGGCTTACATGATGCAAAATGATTTTAGAAATGCCCTTTCAGATTGTGAGACTGCAATTGCACTTGATCCATCTAATTTAAAGGCATGACAAATTAGAGGGCCACAAGTTCTCATTTTTTTTAGTGCTATTTGAGAGCTGGAAAATGCCACCAAAAACTTGGTGATTTGGCAAGTGCCAGGAGCAGGTTTTCAGAAGTACATTATCGAGACCCTATGAATGAGGAAGTGTGTAAAAAGTAAGCATACGGAAGGCATCTCATTTGTGTCCAGGCCAGAGCCGGAAAATCCACACTAGAACGGTTGGAGATGCAGATGACTAGAGCCTCCGAAGTGATGCAAGCAACCCCTGAACGTGCTCTTGCCCTATCTGAGGTACTACTTACAAAAGGAAGATATAGGCGCTAAAATTGTTACTACCAGTCTGTGCTCACGGAAGCACCTCTATGCCGACGTGCTATTCTCCTCAAAGCTCAAGCTCTGTTCAATATGAAGAAATTCTCGGAAGTTTCTCTTCTTTTGAGGTATACCTAGGCATTTTGTACCCTACCCCAAATAATTTATCACTTAATACATTAGTTTGGATATCTTTGCTCACATATACTTCTCCTGCACCCTTTTCACATTCAAGCAATGTCATTCAAGAGGATAGAACCTGTGTGGAAGCACTGGTGCTACGTGGCGTGGCACTTTTTAAGACTAACAACGTGAAATTGGCCATTTCTCATTTGACGACAGCAATTCAACTTGATCCGGAAAATACATATGCTGCTGGATTTTTGAAAGTTTGTCATGTTAACGGCATTTCATTTGATAACTGGTGATAGAAAACAAAATTGCAAGAATCACTGAAAAACGATGGTAATACACACTACAGTGCCGGAAGATACAACGAGGCCATCCGTGCTTATAGTGATGCACTTGCACTGGACCCCGATTGGTTTTCCCTACTCCCAATTTTGAGGGTATTTTCTCACAGTTTCCAGTATTTCCATAAATTCAGTGCTCTATGCCAATAGGGCTCAAGCATATTCAAAGGTACGCAAATTGTCTGCACAGATATTTACGTTCGCCAACAAGAAAAGATAGGAAATAACGAAGCAGCCCTTAGTGATTTAGATTCGGCTCTCTCCCTTGATCCTAATTACCTCAAAGTGGCAATATCTTCTCCTTATATATTATTTATAAGCACACAGGCATATCTGAGACGAGCAGCTGTTCACACAGAGTTGGAACATTTCCAAGACGCTGTGTATGATTTAGAAAAGGCAAAGCAAATGGACCCTTCCAGCAGAGGTCTTTTTTCCGATATATGTGGGTTTCCTCACTCGTTCCAGATATAGCACAGAAATTACACGAGGCTAAAATCGCTCTTAAAAAAGCCTCTCGGAAAGACTACTACAAAATCCTTGAAATTCCAAAGGTCAGTCACATAGACTGCACTTTTGGATTATTTATTTATTAATTGCTCAGACTGCAACCGATGAAGACATTCGTAAAGCATACCGAAAGTTGGCAGTCAAATGGCATCCAGGTTTCCTTCTCGTTCGCCTTCTTTCTTTTTCACACACAAAAAAGACAAGCACCAGGATAACAAGAAAGAAGCTGAAGCACACTTCAAAGATATTGGAGAGGCGTACCATGTTCTCAGTGATCAACAAGAAAAGGCCCGATACGACTCTGGTGTCGACCTGGATGGTGTGTACACCAAGACACCACACACCTTTTTTCTTTTTTTTTGGACTTATCCTCCCAAAACAGAGCCACAGAACGTTGACACTGACCAAATATTCCGTATGTTCTTTGGTGGTGACAACCCACTGGGCGGGGGCTTTGGGCGCAGCAGCTTTGGCGACGGAGGGTTCCCTGGCGGCTTCTCCTTCTCGTTTGGTGGCAGCCCCCAGTTTTCGTCAAGAAGAGGGGGAGGAGGGAACCCCTTTGGCGGGTTCGGCTTCTGAGATGAAGAACACAACAACACACCCACCCTCTTTTTTTTCTTGTATTGCGCTTTGTTCAATTGCGAGGGCTGGGGTTGGTAGTGGCAGTAGTGTCGAGGTGCCGTCTCCAACCAAGTTGATGATCTAAGGGAATGTCGTCCGGCACGCCCACTACGACCGGCATTACCGCAAGCAACAACAACAGCAACAACAACGTAGGGATGACCACAACAGCCACCACCACGACTACCGTAGGAAACAAAGGCGACGGCGGCGGCGGCGTGGCGGCATCGACGGCAGGCCAACAGACGGCGGTCGGCGGACAACCAAAGCAGCAGCAGCAGACGACGGCGACGACGGCCACGGGGACGTCGACGAGGCAGCAGCACGGGGGGGGTCACGGCGGCTCGTCACAGTCTGCGCAACCGCACGGGGTGCAGGCGTCGGCGACGCCGCCGGCGCTGCAGTTGCATTTACTCCCGCACGCGCAACCCCAATCTCTTGCTGGTGCTAGACCGGCGTCTTCCCAGCACCCCCATGCTTCTCAACCACCACCTCAACAACAACAGCAACAACAACCACAGCCACAGACGCAAACGCAAACGCAAACGCAGTCGCAGTCGCAGTCGCAGTCGCAGTCACAGTCGCAGCAATCACAACAACTCCAGGCGGCGCAACCTCTTGTAAATAATCCAGACGCACCTGTGCTCCCTATCAAACGAAGCTCCATTTCGTTGCAGTATAATCAACCTTCCAAGCGCTCCAAGGTTGATCGAAATAAATGGTAAACTCCCAATCTTGTTCCATCCTCCTTCTTGAACTATATATCACCTCATTTTGTTAAAAAAAAAAACGAATCTGACCTTTTGGTAGTTGGAAAGCCTATGATGAAAATGTAGATGAAGTTCCCTCGTTGGGGAATAGCCCTAATGTTAGTCAACCTCCGGCACCGCCTCCACCTCCCACAAAACGGGCAATTAAGTCTCATCTTGTTGCACGTAAAAGAGTGAATAAATCAGTCCCTCCCAACCACAATGAAAAAGCAATTGCAGAAGATTTGGATGGATGTGACTCGACATCAAGAATAGGGACAGTGCTGGAACAGGCGAAAAAGCAAAGCGCCGAGGTTACTCATTCCCTAAACCCTTTATTCACTTATTTGTGTACTTGCAGATTTTTTCAGATAACAGTGGGCTCAAAAACTTTCGAGTGAAGAAAGATGATGAAATACTAGGTAGCACCATTCATACATAAGTGAAGACTATTCATCACTTGCGCATTTCAGATAAACGGTTTTCCCCTAAGAAAACACCCATGGAGTTGACCAATGAAAAGCCAGCACTCACTTTAAGCCTCTTTGACCAGGGCTTCGCAATTGACACCCAGGTTTGCAAATATCTACTGTAACTTGCCCTTCAGTGACTCTCCCAAACAGACCACGGTGTATCCATATAATCATACAACCAAAGTTTGTTATCCTGATTGTTGAAATTATCTCACATTTCTCCTCTGATGCAGGGTTTAATTTCTAGTATTGACAATGGCTACTTGGGGCGAGAGCTTATTGAATATCTTGATGAAACGTTTTGTGGCCCCTATGTACCATATAATGAAGGTTCAAGTTTTATTCTTTTGGGTGAACCTAATTCATGGATAGGCATTGCCCTTGTGGAGTTGCGAGATCATCGGGGATCTTGCACTCAAAATGTGCACAGGGTACTTCTAAGACCTTGCCCTGGGCATTCTCAGCATATCTTGACACCCAAGAATCTTAGTGACGCTTTTAAAGTCGCGGTGGAACAACGCTTAACAGTGTGGCGTTCAATGTCTAAAGATTCTTCTCACTTTTCACATTTCACGTAGCTCGCTTCATTTCCAGAGATATGTCTAGACCCATCACCCCATGTAGGACTTGTAACATCACTTCTATGTTACAATAGGCTTAAATTTAATCACCAACCGCCAAAAGGTTTCTTTACTTTATTTCTCTAGAATTTCAACCCCATCTAACAAAATTTAGGAGGAATTGCTGTGTAAGTGTTTTTTCGTTTCTTTTTTTCCCCTCAACACATGCAGATCTCAACCTTCAGATGGGTTTCGGCCTTTCGCATCTCCACTTGCTTCACCCTTTTACCAGGTAGTTTGAATGAAATATCACCTGCAAGTTTAAAGTTTTGTTAAAAAAAAAAAAGCCCTTGAAGTCACCTGCGCATTGTGGGTAGGCGTACTCTCCTTGTAAACTAATATCAACTGAACCCTGCTAGGAACAAACTTTTTCGTTTTCTGGTACAACATCAAATTCGTAAGAACCAGATGACTGACCAAAGTGCGTTCATTATCTGATAATGTAAATTCACATAATACAGAACAAGTACAGCGTTCTGTTGCCTTGGTTATTCCTCCACCCCAGGGCCGTGCTTTAAGTCCTCTTGATGTAATAGCTAGTTCAACTACACCAACTAGAACTAATCAGATTTCTCTGTCTTGGGGTAAATAGAAATTAAAATAAAAAGGCAATGTGATTTAAACAAAAAAAAGGAACAACCTCAGCTGACCTCAAACTCACTAAGAAGGGTAATGGCTTGCAAGAGGGATCAATAAAATTCGGCCAAACTGAGATTTCGTAAGTATGCAGGGCCTTTGATCCTAAACTAACACACGAAGTTTTCATGTTGGGACACCCAAGCAAGCTCAAATGTTCCTCAATCACATACAATCACTTCAAAAATTTGAGTCACTGCACCCCCAGTTCATGTTTTACCCTCCAACACCACAGCAGGGACCTCAACCACACCCTACAATTTCTTCCACTTTTCAACTTCCCCATACGACCTTGAGTGGTACACAGTCTCACCACGGCCCCCAGCACCAGCTTCACGTGGGACCAACATCCACCCAATTCAGCAACTTCCAAGCCTCACAATCTAGCACTCCCAATCAACCTGTACATCATACACTTTTAAGTGCATCAGGTGCAGTATCCCAAAGTATAAGCTATACCAATCCCACTTTACAACAGTCTCTTCCGTCTTCTGTACCCTCGTCGCCCAACTCCAACTCGATAAACTCTCCAACTTCGCCACAATATTTGGCTGTCACATCAAGACCTTTCATTCAACAAACACAGGCAAATCCGAACCCAACGTACCACACATTTTCGCAAGTAAGTACAACCATTAGAGTCGTATGCTTACCTTACTCAGATTACGTCTGGAGACACAAGTGGCAACCACAGTCAGGTAACAAATTACCTCCTTGATACATTCATTCTTAACCACTTGCACCAGATACCACTTCAAACACAGAACCAACAAATGCCACTCCCGTCCCAGCCAATGATGCTATCTCCACAACCAGGCCTACCTTTCACACCCAATCCCCAGATGAATATGCAAAGCATGCAACCCCTAGCCCCATCACAGACATCGCAAACAGTGGGTCTATCTCAACCAGATCAATTGATGCAACTGCAGGGAACAGTGCAGCCACAACCAATGGTGCAATCCCAAAATCCCCAAAACCAACAACAAATGGGCTCTTTGTCACAATCACAACTCCCACCCACACAACAACCAAACCCTCAACCACAATCCCACGCGCCAACACAACCTCAACTACAGCTCGTTATTTCCTCCCAAAAACCACTTCAATCCAAACTCTCTCAGAAGGCAGCACAAACAAACAGCAGGCCCTTACAAGCTAACCAAAGTGCTCCACTAAACACCATGTCCAGCCCACCACAGGTCACTTCTCAACAATCTTCCGTATCCACTGACCAGTCACAAACACAAATACTTGCCTCACATAAAATGCCTCAGCTACAAATACAACTTCCACAAAGCCCAGGATCATTCTATCAAAACCCACCACGCACTCACACCCCTCAACCCCAAATTCCAGACCAAACACCCAAGGCAAACTAAAACGAGGGAACCCACTACTGTAAAGAAGGAAAGTGTTTTGAACAAAACAGTTTTTTTCTATTTTTTTGGTTGTCCAACGATTCTTACATCACAGTCTTATCTTGAGGTATTCATTGATAGCATCACCTATGTAGCCTCTTATGCCTCTATCGTGGCCAGGGAACATTCTGTCAGCACCCTTTTCCTCGGCTATCCGCCTCTTTTCATATCTCATTTCAGCTCTTTTTTTGCGGATCTCATCCACTGCATCATCTTCTGCCAGCATGGTCCGCTCAGGGCGGCTCACAAATTTGAACTTTGGTTCCACCAACCTGCAAGGAGCTAGGAATTTTCCGACTATAGTGCGGAACTGCTTTCCGCCGTTGGCAATTTGATTCACAAGGTCCTCCACACACACAATATTGTACTTGCCGAGTGCTTTCTCTATGACAAGGTTGGTTGAGAGTGGTACGGGCTTGTGATCAACAAAAGTGACTCCGCGCCTGTTCAAAACTTCTCGCACAGTGTGTGGTGATGGTGTACTGCATGAACCAAGAGAAAAGAAAAAAAGAAATGTTAGTTCAGTGTCCTGTATGCAGCGGTAGCTGGGAACATACCCGATGATGACATATCGCTCAATCAGACGCAATTTGGAGAGCATGCTTGGCGTAGGTTGCACAAAAACGCCTGTTGGAAACTTTGTGAGGCGCAGTTTCTTGAATATCGAATCGATTCGTCGTGGTAGCCCAAAGTAACTGAACGTGATATTAATTGCAGATCGGGGCATATAATATTTATTACCTCTTCCTTCTGTAAACAAAGAGGACTTTACAAGAAGGAGGCGGTCGGACAGCGTGCTTTTTCCAGGTGCACATATCCTTATACCGTCTCTTCTCGCTACAGTGAACGTTAAAAGGTTGAATAGCGAAGATAACCGTACACTCGTTTAGCAATGTTCCTTGTGCAAAAGTATTCAGGTGGTTTGAAGTCAATCTTTAGAGAGGGCAGGAGATAAGGAAACGAGAAAGGGAAGGGAAGGGAAAAGAAAAGGCAAGTGATCCACACCATTGATTTGTGTTGTTTGTAATTCTTCATTCCGGGATTGAACACAGGGAGTTTCCGTTTGGTAGTCTCAGTCCGTTTTCTTATTCTGCGATAAGCTCCAAGCTTACGCTTTCGTCTGTTGGGAAAATTTAAAACCAGACTCACAAGTTCGTGGCGTTGATTGACGTATTTACATGATCCTCCCCGCTCGCTTTTGGACTCTCGACCGCACCATCACTGAGTTAATTCAAGATTTAATTAAACCGAACTGCAACTGTGTTCAGATTTTAATTTTGTTTTTTTACCGGAATCCCAGAACCCTTAGATACTGATAAATGTGACAACACCAATGGATACTCTCCTGGGCTGGTAGAAAACAAAACGGAACAACAACAAATTTCATTTACGTTGAGTGGAGGTGGTCAGGGCGGCAACCTCTTCATCATCCAGATGTCGTGCTCAAAGAGGAGTGGGCTGCTGGGCTGTGCTGTTGGGTGCCACTCTATCTCGTCGTGGTTCATGTTGGCTGGATACAGCACCTTCCGTGTGGCCCAGACCAGTCGAAGTCAACCAAAACAGCTTGATGAATGTCAGTGCTACTACCAGGCACGGGAATCCCGCCAATGTTCGGCGTGCGGAGATCTCCGTGCACAAGGCCGTTTCCATGCAAGAAGGTCACTGCCTCTTCCAGTGATTCCTTGAATTTGCTCATTCTGGGAGGAGGAGGATTATTCCCGGTCACTTGCTGCTCTGGTGGTGCTGGTGCTGCTGCTTGTTGTTGTTGCTGAATGCACATGTAGTAGGGGGTAATTTCTAGCCACTCCATGATGACAACTACCCAGTCGGGTCGCAGGGTGCAAACATAGTAGAGACGCGGTGCAAAATGTCGTTGTGCCAATAGAGCGTGCGCCTCGATTCCATATCTGCGTGTGAACTTGATCATGACATGTTTCCTCACAATTGCCGGTGCCGCTGCAGATGTCGTTGTTGTTGTTGTGGTGGTAGTTACGCTTAACTGAGATGATGGAGGGGGGTACAGAACCCTGCTGAATGTTGTTTTCATTTCTCGCATTCCACAGTTGGGACATATTAAAACGCATCATCACCAACAACCACAACTTTGGCAGTGGATTTGAAGGGTCTTTCAGCTGAATTCTTAAGCTTAATCAAATGGATATAAAAAGCCATGCATGGATAATATACTGGGTGAGTAAGCAACCAGAGTGCAACATCTGGATTGCCAGAGGCAGTTTCCATGGCACTTGTGATTTTCAACTCATCATTTTGGCCTGCTGTGATGGTTGCAAGACCTGAGATGCACATTTGACAAAGATTTACCAGCCTCAAGAGAAAAACTCCTACAAACAAGCATTTTTTGTTTGAAAGCTCAATCCAGAATTTTCCCTTCAAACCTAAGTGGAACAGATGTGGAAAGACACCCCTGAGTTGGGGGAAATGGCTGATGCATTCTGTAACAAAGTAGCACAAGTGTTTTGTGCAAGTCATAACTCTCTGAGCACTACATCCCCAACTACCTCCCAATGACTACTTTTCTCAACCATCATTAGGGAACCAGCGACCTCTCTCCCTCACAACAGTCGATAGGCACTAACACACCTCCACAAGTTCCTGGCTACCTGCAGGTCCGAGTCGATTGGATCAATCGATTATCAAAACAATCCAATCATGCGAAACGATTTCATCAAACATCCACCATCTCAAAAAATGGCATGTGTTTAAATAGCTACAAAGGCATGTAAGCCAACGAGGTGGTCGGTGTGAAGTGGTGTGGGATTGACAAGGTGAATCACGGTTCCAGGATATCCAACAGTCACAGTTATGGATCTATCACACAGGGGTGATACTAGTTTGGGTGGAAGGTGAAGATCGGCGACAATATCGTTCACTGGTGCAACCAGCGTCACGCGTAGAGTCTATATTGGTTACTGGTGAGTAGGGTTTTTTCTTTTTATTTAAAGAAAAGGAATCAAACCGTATGATCGGAAGTGATATCTTCTATCTTTATTGTCACTTGCTCTGTTTTCTTCCATACAATTATCACCTCCCGCATTGGAGTGGAACCTGGGGATGCCGGAGCTTGCTCTTGATCACTGACAATGACAAACGGGTGAAATAGAATGTCAGAGGGAGATTGTGGTGGACCGGCATTCTGATATGCATAAGGTGCAATGGCACCAGAAATAAGCTGAAACTCGGCTGTTTGGAATGCAGCCACCAATGCGTCTGGTTTATAAGTACGCTTTACGTGAGAGCATCGAATGGTGGCCTCCAGATTTCTGTGATGATGTTAGGTGTTAAAATTAAATAATAAACATACGGGGGAGGGGCGCATGTTGGCTGGGCGAGTACAATTGGAGGGGTTAGAGATGTCAGAACAGATGCCGCTGTGGGAGTAGATAGAATTGGAGGAGAAGTGGGATTTGGAGTTACAAGGACAGGTGAATGCTGTGAAGAGTTTATCATGGTCTTTACTGGTGGAGGAGGTTGACTGTCAAATTCTCAATTTCGTTTTGTTAGTAACCAAGTGCAAAGTATATTGCCTACCACCAAATTCACCAATCAAAGGGTCAACGGCAGTATCACTCCTTGCTTCTAATTCATCCACGTAACTATCATCCTAAAAGAAAGGTTAACTTTGTAAGTGGGGAAAAGACAACGTACAGTCATTTGTCCGAAGTATTTTGTATCGAATTCACTTTTCAGGTGAGGCACAATTGGTGGCTTTTGGTTTCGGATCACTGGCAAAATAGTAAAGGATTTACAGATGGCATAGAACTCTCCCTCCCCTCCCATTGTTATGTTTAGGATACTGGACCACTTCACTCCTTTGAAAAAGACATGCTGCTTGACGTCACATGCCCCGTGAGTAGCTCCTATTCGCTTGCTTGGCTCTGCGCATAGTAGTCTTTTAATCAAGTCTTTGGCTTGCCTGGACACCTACAATGACATTACCAGATAGTATGAAGGTAGGCTGTCAACTGTATATCTATTGTCTGGAAATTTGATGCCTCCGCTCAAAATTTGGGAGAAAGTGTCCTCCTTACTCTGCCCTCTGAAAGGTGTGGTTCCATACTAATGAAATCTTAGTGTGCAGATTGTCATGTATGCATACCATCATTTCATATAATAGAATGCCAAATGTCCACCTTAATCTCAGTTAAAAAAAAAAAAAAAAAGGAAGACAAAAGATTGTAATTACCAATCAACTGCACTGGTGTGCCCATAACCAACTATGACTTCAGGTGCTATATATTCGTGGTGGGAGTTAAGGAATTTTATTTGGTAAATTAGTGTGCTTGTAAAAGGATATGTCAGTTCCGACAAACGAATTCGTAACAATGTGTGGTTCCGAAGAAATCATATCTTCAGAGAATATCCTTTTGATCACTTTGGCAGTTGGTCGAATAGCAGCTTGCTTGGACAAGTCGAAGTCTGAAAAGCAATTTCTATTTGGAAGCTATCAAGTAACTGCGCTACCTGTCAATACAATGTGCCCGCTAGCTTGCATCAAGATGTTCTCAGGTTTCAAATCTGAAAAATAGGTGACTACGCTTGATTAGACTTTCAAAAGGTTACCTCTATAAATAAAGCTATTGAAAATTGAAAAAGTTAGAATGGAGGCAACTCAATGAATGCATACCCAAGAATATGAAGGTATTCCAAGGCAAGGAGAACTTCAGCAGCATAAAACCGTGCCGCGTCCTCTTGGCACAGTGAGGAAAAAGAGAAATTCCCACAGAACAAGAAAGGAAACCTCTTAAACATTTTCCAGGCTGCCGTTGTAGTGCCCTAAAAAATTCCCCTCCAGCACAGAATTCCATTACAAAGTACAGGCAATTGGCAGTCTATGAAAATGAATTGCAAAAAGGAAAAGCAAAGCGAACCTGAAATGACCAATAAAGAGTAACAACAAATGGGTGCTTCACAGTGTGAAGTAACTCTCGCTCTGTATGCACTCTTTTTACCTAGGAAAGGTTTCACAGGGTTAAAGTAAGGACAAAAATTTCAAAACGAACTTTGTTTTTGGCAATCATCTCCTCTTTGGGGAGTAACTTCATGGCGTAATAACGACCAGTTCCTATGTGTTGAACAAGATATCTATTACCAGTCATTCACAATTCAGATCACATTGGTCTTAAAATGGAAAAAAACTACATACACTCTGCCGACATCTCCCTTACCAAGCAGTTTAATTCTACGGAAGTCACGAAATGATACTTGTTGTGGTGTTTCACCCTTCGAATGACCGTATGGCTGAGGAGGCGACACACGACCACTTGCCTTAGAGGCTAAAGTTGACGATGAGCATAGAGATGCATCACCCCTCCGTTGTGGAGCTGAAGCCGAGGCAGACGAAGCAGGGAAAGCCTGACTACCAGATGCCGTAGTGGGCCAAACAGTGCCAGTTCGGCCTGCCATACTTCCATCGGGTGACACATCGGCTCTAGCCTTATTGGAATGGTATTTGTGCCTCCCTTCAGATGAAGAGGTTGATGAAGAATCTGATGAACGAGATCGTGAACGCGACCTAGAGCGAGACCGAGAGGAAGATGATGAAGAGGAGTCGGATGATGATGTTACGTGCGCGGGAGACCGCGGTCTGCGCGAGACTTTTTTTTTCGATTTGCTCTGTTCATCGTGGTTCCTGTGGTGGTACCTGTGGTGGCGGCTGTGATGATGACCTCTGTCGCGCTCAACGCGTTCTGAGCGGTGTCTGTGGTGGTTTGGAGCGGAATGTGACGCCCCGCTGGAGCTTTGGGACAGAGCCAGCGGAGTTACGGAAGTGAGATCTGGGTCTTTAGCCGGTGACGAAGCACGCACTGGCGGCGGTGTTTCGTCGCTTTCGGTGGTAGAGTGTGAGTGGTCTTTGCTGTGCTTTTTCCCCTCCGTTTTGTCAGGTGACGTTGTTGGGAGTTCCTGTTGGCCTTGATCTTCCCCGCCCTTGGGGGCTGTGTCGTCGACGGCTTTCTCGCCGCTCATTTTAACGAAATATGCGCTTGGTTTGGGTTGTATTATTGGTTTTTTCAAATGAAATGACAAGGCAGGGAACTAATGCATATATTTTGGGGTTGTTCTAGTCGCGATGGAGGCCACGGTGGAACGCCACTGCTTCGATAGAATTCATGGTCTGTTCGGGGAATCAGAAGACCAAGTTGGTGAGGAATCGGCGAAGTGAACATCAACACATCTATCTCAGATCCAATCTGCCCGAAAAACCGTTCAATGTAAAATGTCAAAGAACGCTCCTGATGACAAAAAAAGGGAAAAAATATAAAAGGCGACAGGATGCCCAAGGCGTTATTTGCCGTGGTTATAGCAGCATTTGTTGTGGGTGCTGCTGCTATCTCCGCGCGTATGTACCCGTGAGATCTTTAGTTTTTCCTCGTCGCACGTTTGTGTCTTTTTTTTTGAACAAAAATGACTGAAACGAAGGGAGAATGCCGTTGATGCCTCGGGCGTCTGATCCGAGCATGCCGATGATGTACGAAATAAGGTTCTTTTCCAATACGCACTGTAAATCTTACTAATATTTATTTCCTCAGCACGCGGCCGTGGCTCTATGAGTTGTCTGGTAAATACGGACGTACCATATCAACGCTCCGCGATATTCCTTTGGCCGAGTTACAGGCTATTCAAAGTCAACATGTTAATTACGTCTGGTTTATGGGCGTGCGCAAAACACTATGTCTAACTTCTTTCACCTGAATGTATCTAGATATGGCACTTGGGGGCTTACGGACTCAACCACGATAGAACAGATCCATCCCTTCTTGCTCAGTATGCTGTTGTACTACCAGACTATACTACAGCAGATATCATTGGTAAGGCAATTTGCCTGTCTCACTGTGTAGCTTAAGAACCTTAGGTTCCCCTTACGCTGTAACAAACTACACTGTAAACCCAGAATTGGGTACAACTTCAGATGTAGCGTGGCTGCGAACTCAATTGAATAACTTGGGCATGAAGTTGATTCTCGATTTTGTTCCCAACCATTCAGGTTTGTTTCCTTTTCCTTTTGTCTTTATCTGACTCTTCTTATCACAGCTTGTGATAGCCCGTGGATCACGACCAACATCAACTACTACATTCAAGCTCCTAAAGGTTCTGGGCCTCCATACGACTCTTCGAAGTACCTCACTAATGGGGTTGCTTTTGGAAACTGTCCCGGTTCTACAACCCCCTGGACGTATGTTGTTCTCTACTAAAATGGGTTACGTGTCGTTACTGTACCTAGTGATACTGCTCAACTCAATTACTGGAACCAGGATACACGCTCTCTAATGCTACAACAATTACAACAAATCGGCAACATGGCTGGTATTTTTTCTTTGTGCATTTGTTCATTCTTAGTTGTGAAGATGGCATCCGGTGTGACATGGCATATATCGTGTTGAACGATCTCTTTTATGAGGTAATACAGGATTAATTACAAAAGCATTCGTTATCTCATCATCTCAAACCAAGACTTGGTCCACACAACTCAACTCATGGGGATGGTCCCGACCTTCCACTGAGTTCTGGGCTGATGCTATTTCTCAAGTGAAGAAAAATTTCCCCAAAATCATCTTCTTGGCGGAGGTGAGACTACCTTTACAGTATCATCCTTACATCTTTTCAGGTCTATGGCGATTCACAGTACACACTACAGAGTGAAGGGTTTGACTTTACTTACGATAAGGAGTTGCTGGACCGTCTAAAGGTTGCGGTTATATTTTAGGGGAAAAATGTCTTACCCTATGCTGTCAGGCCAATAATTTGGACTATGTTCGTAGCTGGTCTGTTCTTTTTCCTACTGCAAAATCTTAACCCTTGATAGGATCACAGGAAACACAGCCTCATTCTTTGCCCACTCAGCACAGTTTATAGAAAATCATGTTTTATTGCTAGTATTACCCTTCCATCTCATAGAAGACTAGGATGAAGATCGCGCTGTAGCTGTATTTGGAAGCACCACAAAAGCCGATGCTGCTGCCATGGTTGTTATGACTTTGCCTGGGATGCGATTTTACTTCCAAGACCAATGGTCCGCCTCCCTAAAAGAAAAAGCCAATTTTGACGTTAAATAGGCTCGGTTACAAGAATAAATTGGATGTTCACCTTCGCCGCGCGACGTCTGAGAGTGCAATCTCCTCTGTGACTTCCATGTACACCACCCTCAACTCGATCATATCGGATGTCTCGTTCACTAGCGGTACCTGGAACTACTGTACAGTCTCCAACAGTGGAGATTCATGGAGGTTGATGGCGTGGCGCTGGAACTACGCCAACTCATCCAAGAGGCTCGTTGTTGTTAATTTCTCTGACGCTTCTGGAAGGTAACAAATCCCGTACTCCTGCACAACCTAACAACCAAAAGTGGGTACATAGTCATACCCGACGTTGTATCTGACACAGGCTCCGACACGGTTACCATTACCGAACTATGGACAAACACAAAGTACTCTCGCTCGGTGTCTGAGATGAAGTCTAGCGGTTTGTTTGTGGTTGTGGACGCCTGGAGCTCCCAAATCTTCCAATACCCCTAAATGTAAATTGAATGTTCGAAAGGGGAAAGAAATCCGCAATTGCTGCTTTCTAAATACTGTAGCTACAGTTAGAGGAATTCCCTTTTTTTTTGTCCGCCCCGTTTCTTGTGAAAAACCAAACTCCTAAAAAAAAAAAAATCAAGGCGGGCGATTACAATTAAAAAAAAAAAGTCTCTTGTTTCGTGCGGTCGTCGTCGCGTTGCGTGTGAAAAATGTACAATTCTTTCTATAAGTTGAAGAAGGCCGGGAAGTATGAGGCCAAGGCGATGCCCAAACCAAAGGCTAAAGTAGAGGTATTCATTTTTCTTTTTTTGGCGCGGAACTGACGTTCAAGTCTAGGCTTCTTTTTCAAGTGGCGGTGCTGCTGCGGCAGATACAAAGGTTTTTTTTTTTGTTTCGTTTTGGGGGAAAGAGAAAAGCCATTCATTGGTATCACGTCAACGTGCTGACCGCAATGTCGTTTAGCAACCAGCTACTGCTCCTGTTGTTCAAGCGAAGGAACCAGCTAAACCCGCTGTTGACACAAAGGTTACTGCGAAAGCAACTGTGGAAACCAAAGCTGCAGTCAAAGCAGACGTAAAAGCCGATGCTGGAGTCAAGGCTGGTGGCGCAGTAAGTGTGGGAGTTGATACAAAACAACCTGCAGCAAAAGTCACAGTTGGTGGAGGAGTTGGTGTGAAGGCCACCGTTGACACTAAAGTTAATGCTAAAGTAGAGGTAAAGGCTGGAGGAAAAGGTTTGCCTTTTATACCCTTTTACTCTAATTTTTACTGTTTTACTTCCCCACTGTTCTACGAATCACCAATCGCATCCACATTTTTTTTTTCCCCTCCCCACTTCCGCCCTTCCCTTTTGTGGTACTAATTGTTCCTTACAGCAAGTGGTTCTGGTTCAGGAAGCAGGTCAGGCTCAGGTTCCCGTTCCGGGTCCGGAAGCCGGTCGGGTTCAGGCTCCCGCTCCGGATCTGGTTCACGATCAGGGTCAGGATCCCGCTCAGGTTCTGGGAGCCGTTCTGGATCGGTATCCGGAAGCAGATCAGGGTCCGGATCACGCTCCGGATCAGGAAGCCGCTCAGGGTCCGGCAGCCGGTCGGGCTCTGGCAGCCGCTCTGGGTCAGGCTCCAAGAGCGGATCTGGTACTTTTTCCCCTTCCCCCCCTCCCCCTGCAAAAAATCAACGCTGAACAACCCCCCCAAAACAAAAAGGGCACGTTGTACTCAAACCCGTTGCAGTATCCCCATCCGCCGGAGTCAAGGCATCCACAGGGACACCCACAGCCAACGTGACGGTGACCGCGACGGCGGCCCCGGCCGCCACGGCCACCGTGTCGGTCAGCACGCCCAAGGCCGCGGCGACGCCGGCGGCCACGGCCAGCACCACCGTCGCCCCCAAGGCAGCAGTGTCCGTGGGCGTGTCTGTTGGCGGCGGGGCGGGAGGAGGCGTGAAGGTGGGGCTCAGCGTCGGGGGCGGCGCCGCCGCGACTGCTAAGCCCGGGAGCAAGTCGGGCTCTGGGTCTCGCTCTGGCTCTGGCTCCGGATCCCGCTCCGGGTCCGGGTCGCGCTCTGGCTCTGGCTCCAAGTCCGGGTCTGGGTCACGCTCTGGCTCTGGCTCCAAGTCTGGGTCTGGATCAAAGTCAGGCTCTGGTTCAAAGTCTGGTTCTGGCTCTGGATCCGTATCGGGCTCCCGCTCTGGTTCTGGCTCTGGATCCCGCTCTGGCTCTGGCTCGCGCTCTGGGAGTGGATCTCGATCTAATTAGGCAGGGAGGCTCACCACCTGCGTTGACACAGTGTAGCTAATTTTTCCCAGAGTGTTGTAACAACTACATTTGGTTGTCACTTACTTTGTGGTGTAAAAAAAAGAGAAAGTAACAACATTTTTTTTTTCCCAAATTGTGCTCTTCAGCCACCCCTTGTACCCCACGTTACATCATCAAAGTTGCTGTTATGGGCAATAAGCTAGCAACAAGAGGGAAAGTTCATACCATACAGCATAAATGGGAATCACAACATACCTGAGTGGCTTGTTAGAGAAGTCATCGGGAGGAGGATACATAGTAGGGCTGAGAATGAGCCACGTGAGGGGTGCAACAATTCCGAGTACAGAAAACCACTGGTGGTGTATTACGGCTGCAGCAGCTATGAAAAGCACCCAGGCAACCTGATGAAGTTGAGCCAGTTGGTTTGTAAGGCGTATAATTACAAACCATAACTACGACTTCTATCCAGTACTTGGTAAAAAGTCCCTCCAAGTTTTGAGCCGCAAAGATAACCATCAAGACTGTATAGGAAACAAGAGATTAGACAGATAGATACATACAGAGTGCAACTTGTAATTACAGCCCCGAAGAGAGTTGATGCATGAAACCTAGGTAAGATGTGAGTTCATTCCGCACATTTTTGAGAATGAAAACCAGTATTCAAGTTGCTCAATTCTACTCGTCAGAGAAAGAGTGAGAAGGAGGAGGCACCACAGTACAATAAGAGCTAGGGCGACAGGCGGGTACATGCCAACTGATACCGCAATCTCATATACCAGCATTAAAATTGCTGGTTGATGTTGAGTTTAGTTTAGAAGGAGGTGATTCTTACCCGTGGGCAGAGCAAAACTGGAAAACAGCTCAATGGATAGCGACACGAAAAGAGGGAATGAAACTGGCCTCCACACAGTTTTTAGTAACATCACCTTGGAGTGTTATATTTGTTACGACTTACATTACTGTTACCATATTCACGATAGTGGAGTTAATCCATCTCCTAGCTAAATGAACGGGACTAGTGATAAGGGAATAGTACCTTCTCTGCTTTATCAGACCAATTAATGTTGAAGGTACTTCAGTTCTCGCCACAGCCTATGAGCAGTTAATCGCTTCACTTGCCCAGAGGATACGTACCCTTGGTTCATAAGTCGTCTCCCATCCAGTTTGCAGAAGTTGTGTTGTCATAGTCCGATCTACGGAGATTTGGTCCTTTGAGAGTAGACAAGCTTTTACCTTCACCAAGGTCAAGCTGTGCGAGGTTAGGTGAGGTAGGGAATTGGTGTTGATGACCTGATTCTTTGCCCAAATTGTACTTGTAGCTGCTAAGTATGCGTTGAGGATAGTTTCGACTGCCTTTTTTGCTTTGAGGAAAAGAGAGTTGTAGTGGGAGGAAGAAACCTGTGGCTTCACCATACAAAATGCTCCCGGCAGGCAAGTCACCTTGCAAGTTTACATTCTTGTTGATCAACCAAAGGGATCCTTACCATACCAAACCATGATTCACATGTCTTGGCGAGAAATTGGTTCGTTTTATACTCAAAGTACTGTAGGTAGGTGGGAAAGATTTTGTAAATAAATACACACCTGTGTTATTGTCAAAGGATTCTGGTACCAATGGAGTACTTCAATTTCACCACAAGTTCTGTGAGACTGTCATCAATGATCGCTATATGTTGAATGTACCCGCCGATTTCTTTGCGTCGGATTAACCCTTTGTACATTCTACAAGAATGAGTAAAAAGAGGAACTGTATTGTCTACCTGAGCATGCTGCGTGTGTTTCCCTAGTGCACAATTTTTAGAATGCGTTTTATTCCCTTTGTTTACAACCTTCCAAGAAAAGGTTACATCGGAGTCAACAAACATAATTCCTGAGTTTCTTTAGGACAAAGAGGAAAAGAAAGACGCTTGACCATGTGCAGTTTTTTCAAGTATCCCTTGGTCCATATACTGCAGTGAAGTTAACAGTAGTTTTTTTCTCCTGTACTAACCTCGAAGAATAGCCTAAAAATAACGGTTAGAGTAGTTATGAGTTTCACATGAAAATACTGGTGGCTGTGGCGTTTCCCTTGATTAAGCCTCTTCAGAAGCACAACAAATGGCATGCCTAGATAGTATGGTTAAAAAATCTGAGACTTGCCATTACTGAATACCTTTTTTTGGCAGAAGTCCTTTGTACATTGCAACTCCATCAGCTGTCAAAAGAAGGGAAAAAGAAAAGAAATTAGATAGTTTACCCCACATATTAGTACCAACCAAAAACTTCTAAAAGAAGGTTAAATTGAAGTGTGAAAACGAGAAGGTACCAGGTTGAGGAATGTTACGAGACTTTTTAGTTGAACCATTAGGTTCCTTATATCTGACCACTGCATCATCATCTACAAGGATGAGCATGAGGCTTGGCTTCCAAGTTTCGTGTACCTGAATAGAGATAACTTATCGGAATATCTTAATCAAGTTAAATAAGATAGCACTCTGAGGATCAAACTGTAAAGTTTGGATAACAAGAATGTGGTTGTATCTTTCTGAAGGGCGTCAAACTTCCCACTTCGGTCATATCTCCCATCAATAATAAAAACCTTTTGTGGAGTCTTATGAGCAGGAAAACCAATTATTGCCTACCAGTTTGCAGTAGCGAGGGGCAAAATTTAGCTGGGCTAGTTGAAATGATCTTACTCCCGCCGCCAATCCCGAGGAATCTTCGTGGTACACAGTAATACATGCTGTGACAAGAATGGGGTGTTCTTTAAACGTGTTAAAACCCGGGTTCCAAAGTTGTACTCACCTAAGGTTACATCTAGGCCACATTTGCTACATTTTAGCAAGCCTATACAAGAGGTTGAACAGTGAGAACAAAATGCTGAATCTTGTAAGGTTTGAAAGCTTGATCTTATGTTTCCACACACGTTCAGGTGCTGAAATTGACCAAATTTTGCCTTCATGGCTTGCTTCAATATCATGAGAATTGAGTCTGTTGAGATTTCTGAGATGTGGCCTGCATCCAAGTAAGATCTATTAAGTGTTAGTTCAGCTTATTTGGAAATTATTTTGAGGTACCGATCCAAATAAAAATTTTGGGAATGCTGAAGCCACAATATAAAATAAGAATATCATTTGAACTTTGTATATGTTAGATCCAAAGATGGATGTAACAGAAAACCTGCTATCGAGGGAGCACACTGTATCACAAGGATGAACATAACATTTAAGCAAAGGAAAATGCCTGCAACAAATTGTAACTGGAAATGATACAAGACTATTGATTAACCCAGGAGTTTCATTTTCTCTCTGTAAGCCAGATATTTTGCTTCAGCTAGGGGAAATTCAATCAAAGCAATTATTCACAGATATACCTGGATCGACTTTACTGATGTTGGGAGATGCGAGTAAATTCAAAGCACTTTCCTGTTACTGGTGACACATAGCCAGTTATAAAAACAAACAACCTCTTCCTCTCCCTCTTCTCCGTCAACTAGCTCACACTCATCATCAGATAATGCTCCCACTGGATCCTGCCACAATAAGTCATTGTCACTAGAGGAAGTCGATGTCTCGACTTGATGTGGATCTTTTCCTTTTTAGTGGAGGAAAGTGGTGTATGATAAGCACCAAACATATTTGCCTGGGTACTACTACTCGTATTAATCTGAATAGATGTAAGGAATTAAGTGACTAATAGAGAATACATTTTTGTCCCAGGTGGGTTCATGCTGAGGAGTTAAGTAGGTATCAGTATCGGGTGTTATCGTCGAGTCGTTGAAAGAAGCAGCTAGAGTTGTTTTTTGGGCAGGTCCTATACTAGAGTTGTCCGAGCCTTCAAATGCGGGAGGCACGGAGAGTTCGTTGGTTTCAAGGCTAATATCTTCAGAGTTTGCACTTGGAGCTTGGTTATAGTTTGTTACAGCATGACCACCATTTGAATCTGCGTTGTACTGACAAATTTTTGCGCTTCGACGATGGTGTCGACGCTGCCGTGTATCACAAGTTACAGCAATGCTCGGGTTGAGAGATTCGAGAGCAGGATCTTGCGTCTCCCCTGTCGACACTGGAAGCGATCTCAACTCCAACGTGTCGTCCTGCCTGATAAGATTGAATGAGTGCCTGCCAACAGAGTCCACAAACAAAACAGAAAAGAAACTTGCATTACAACAAGACTGCCTCCTCCACACTCCCTCGATTAAACAATATTTTCTAGCCAAAATCACGCCGCAGCGGAAAATGCAATGACATCGCAGCCGGGAACTAGTGTCAAACCACCTCCTATTGAATGGCCACATTGGACCGCATCACTTTCCTGTAAGATGCATCAGATCGTTTCTCGAAACCAAACGCAAATAAAAAAAGGCCGAATCCAAGATGGGGGAGCCAGACCACTGTGTGGTCTGTATGAAGAACGTGGGAATAGCGGACAGGGTGCGTGGATCTTAGTAGTAAAAACGTCGTGTACTGTGTTGGTTTAAAACCCCGAATGGCGTAATAATCGCTAATAAGGTAATGCTGCCGCGTGGTTTCACCATTCATGACACGTGCTTCACTTGTATTGTATGTGGGAAACGCCTCAAAGGCGTCGATCACGTTTTTATTGACCACTCACGACGTTGGTGCAGACCTCACTACACCTCATCAGGGCCACAAATGGCTCGCCAGCTCCACTCACAACAAACACAAAAGCCTGATGCATCCACCCAAAAAGCACCCCCTCTTCCACCGAGGTCTCCCAACGCCCTCCCCACCAAAACTGCCTCCTCAGCACCCGACACCCCGAAAATACCTAAAAATCGGCCCGTAAAACATCCTCCGCCAAAAAATACTCCCACTCCCAAAACCGTGCTCCCCAAAGGCAAACCCCCACCTACAACAAGGCCAGATGTGGCAGAGAAACCTCAAGTCAAGCTATTCAAAGTGCCAAAATCTCCAGACCCAGTGGATAAAGATTTGCCTGAGAAAGAAGAGATACCAGAAAAACCGAAAAAAACCAAAGCTGTAGCTCCACCTAAGAAGCCTCCCCGCAAAGAAAAGCACCATGCACCTCCCACTATTCTCAGCACACAGAATCAACCCTCTCCCACACAAGATCAGCCACCTTCTCCGTTGCTACTCTTGGGAGAAAGACCAAAAGCTCCTGCCCCACAACCACCTCCACAAACAAAACCTCTACCCCCAAATAAGCCCAAACCTCCAATACCCACTCGACCCACTCCAAGTGCCCCAATTAAAAGTCCACCATCCGAATCGGCACCAAGTTACCCTCCACCATCTACATCCCCAGGGAGTTCAGAACCTTCTGACAACGAGCAGGAGGCAGATGAGGAAAGTCAGCAAGAGCAAGATTATGACTCTACTAACCAAGAAGCACCAGACGACCAGCCAGACAACCAAGATGACGATGCACTTGAGTCTGTGCCTGAACCTGAACCCGAACCCGAGCCTGAGCCTGAGCCTAAACCCGAACCTGAGACAAAACCACTACCACACGTACTTCCAAGGAGATCAGTCAGGTTTTCCGTTCACAACTTGGGTTTAAATCCAACAACAGTTGCCTCATCCGGGCTCTCTTTGGTTGTTGTTGAGGGCCCCTCTGAGAGCAATCTCGAAGGATTGTGTGGTACCCTACCTCCCCCAGAACCCGAATCAGCCCAGACCCGCAATAAAGCTGCCGTTGAGAGTACAGAAGACGATGAAGTGGATTTAGAAGTTGTAACATGCCGAAGACCTCAAAAACCACTTCCTCCTCCACCTCCGCCGAAGCCAATCCCTCCACTTCCTTCCAACAAAGAACATTCTGGCACTGAAACAACATGTGCTCAGGATAATGGCATTACGGGACAAGCTCGCAAGAAACCGCCTCCCCCTCCACCTCGTAATCATTCTACGCTGCGCACACATTCTGATGCTCCTATTCCACCTCCTAAAAACAGCACTGACTCTCCTGTTCACCCACTACCACCTCCACGGCACCACCTTGTTACATCCAAATCTGGAGATTCTCACCCAATTCCACAAGTTGAGTCAAAGACTGGCAAGACATCCGCCGATTCTACTCCCGCACCCCCAGCTAAACCTCTTCCCCCTCCTCCTCCACCTCGAGGAAATCTGCCTGCCATACCTTCGTCAACACACCCTACAGCACCCTCTCAATCTCCAATACAAGGACCTTCTCCTTCTCCGTGCCATGTAGAAACTATTGAGGACGACTCTGAAACAGAAGGACAAACCTGTACTGGTAAATCACTTGGAACAGTACCTTTGGTACAATACATATATCTAAATAATCTTATAACTTTCCGCTTCAGTTTTTCATAGAGAAGGGAATCGAGCAAAGTGGGTGGCTACAAAAACGTGGATTAGAGACTGTATGATTTTACTGTACCGCGCTTAAATTTAGTCTATGCAGGGATGGAAACGCCGCTGGTTTGTCTTACAGGAGTGCGGTTTATGGTTCTTCTCCAATGAAGTTACCCTCCCATCAAATATAAATGACAAGACTATTGCAAAACCACCACCAAACCAGCCGAAGGGGTGTATTGATGTACGTAATACGGTACTTGAAATTATGCCGAACTCCAGACTTTTCGCGGTGTGCCCCAAAGACCAGTCTTTTCGTTACTAACTTCACGGAACCAAGTTGATTGAAAGGCGAACATTCCACCTCGTTGCTGGAACGAATGCTGAAGCCAGGCAATGGATAGAAGCATTGATACATGTGCCTCCTCTAGATGTGAGAGTTGTTGGTGTAACGGTAGTTGCTCCTAATCTTCCGTAAATCTCTTATGTAACTACAGGGTGAATTTTCACACTGAGGGTATTTTTGTTGTATGTTACCACAATTATTTGCGAAAATAAAATTTTTGTTTTACAACATGGCCAGCAGAATCATAGTTAAAGTGGCAACAGCACTCCCTACCAACAAGGTGTTTGCTCCCGAAACATCGGAACTGGGTGCTTCCTGACTAACTTCCACATGTACTGGATAAGGACCTCCAGAAGGAAGTGCGAAGGTAACACTCTTAGTGGTGGAGCTCGTATCACTGCTTATTGGTGAGGCCCGATCACCATCAACCTTGGGGGGTATAAACTTTCACAAGAGAAATGGAATGGCTTGGGCTTTGTACCTGAATTATGAAGTTGTCATAAGTGGAGTCTTCAACAACGAATTGCACTGTCAGGGAAACAGGTGACCCTTGCTTCACGGTTCTCAAGTCATCCACAGAGATAGTTAAATCCACTGATGTCTCTGTGTACCTATTACATGGGAGTGTTAACTCCATTTCCAAGACTAAATTGAGGGTGAAGCACACCCAATGTCCTCTGTGATGATGTCCGGATGAGGGGAGCCTGATGACTGGAAAGTCAAGTGCACTTCCTCATCATACTCAAAAGCCTCACAACCATACACCACAATTGACCAAATTTCTCCTCCTGTGTGGTTGTGAATCACTCCATTGAAGCAAGTATACTCCTCTGTGTGGGGGTTATATTTGGTGTTAGTGGAAAGGAGAAGCAGTTGGTTTTTTTGGGGCCTCTCAACTTGATGAGGATTCCAGGTCAAGAGAACATTGAATTGCATAGTCGAACAGGGCAGTTTGTAAGTCGACTGTAACAAGTTCCGATGTGTATTCCTGCGTGTTGTTGGGTGATGGCTATAGAATATGGTTCAGCAGCCAAACTGATTGGAAATCCAGAACAAAATCGTTCTCTGAAGCATGTGGTTTGATAAGGTGAACAAATGGAACTGCCTGTTGCTGTCTTACTAAGTAAGCCGGATGCAACTGCGATGTTGGCACTGAAGGTGCTGAACCCACAAATATTTGCTGTTGGGTATTGGAATTTTAGAACAACCGGTAAAATGGGACAGTATACCTTGGAATGTGTTGTCACAGGGGAGTACACTTCGAGGCCTTTCACATATCCATGGAGAGGTTGTAGTTTGTCGTCAAGTAATTGAAGTTGGTCAATGTGTAGAACAGTACTGTTAAGAATAGTGTGACCCCATCCCCCTTCCGTTCCGTCATCAAAATACTGAGAAAAAAGAAGTAATACCAGCATTGAATGTGATGTCCGTGATATAGTGCCAACCAAGAGGTTTCCTACTGATGCCAAACTCACTTCGACTGTAATTAAAGAGTTTCCAGCCAACAAAATCTATAGTGACAAACTTATAGTAATAGTCCCAACCTAACGAACGTATAAGTTAGACATAAGTTGATGGGTCAGGCACCTTCAGATGTACTATTCTCAGAGGTCATAGTTAGGGTTAAAATAGCACCATTTGCAACTGCTGAATGTAGCCAGAAATTGAAATACGCCATATTACTCCAGTCTTGTATGACAGTATCTACGTGGATAGAGGGTTTGAGGTCAAGTTGGTCCCATCTCCCACTAGCAAGAAGCGTTAGAGAAGCTACTGTCCTTGAATAGTATAAGAACCTGTGTGAGCCGTCTTTGTACATGGAGCTGTCGATGATGATGTTTGTCCAACCCTCGTTGTAGCTTTCAAAGCTATACGAATACTTGGCAGAATCTATTTTGTTAAGTAAGTTTTTGTTTCCTTGAGATACCCCGCAACCTGCCCATATCAAAGAAAAATCGGAGTATGTTGTAACATAGGAGAGTGAAGACCAGTACGAAAAGGATATGTCTGGCCCCAGGGATCCTTTTTTATTTGGGTGATTTTGCCTTTTTTTTGTCTCTTGAGATTTACGTACCACCAAATGAAGAGAGGGTTGGGCCATTGTAGTCCATTGTTCCTTGTGAATGAATGAAAAAATCATAATAATGCTCCTCGGTGGTGTTCCAAGAGTGAGGTGACACTATGTCCAGAACCAAAGGTAGTTCCTTGGACCTGCATTTCCGTCAGAATGCAGGCGATGGGGAAGAAGAATACGAATTGAGTGAAGGACTTCCAAGAAGGAACATAGTTCGGCTGGCAAAAACATCGGCAGAAATATTGGACATTGCTGATAGTAGCTGCATAGGTTGATAAGTTTTTGAAAAGTGAACCTTTTAAATGATGTTAGAATTTGAATGGAATACACAAGTGATACAAGTGCTCCAGTTTCCTCCGGTTGGCAGTAGCCGTCAGCTTGAACTGTTGTATGAGATAGAGTTCTTTTAAAGTACTCTACATGCTGTGGTAATTGGTAACCAACAGTGCCTGAAAATTTTCAGTTGGATCACTGTCATCCCACTAAATACCATAGTCCATAATAAGGGTTGATTCGTGGGAATAAAACGAAATGCTCAATTTATCATAGTGCCCGTGCCATCCACCCTGTGGCCCGAATTTGGCCATCAAGTAGTCTGACTGTGGTGTACGAAGAACAGCAAGACCACTTGCTTCAAGAAAAGCACTTGGAAGAGAAAAGTCTGGTCAAGAAATTACACATCAGTAAAGATAAGTGCGAAAACCTTGGGTATCCTGAATGCTGGAGCCAACAAGAAAGGCATTACGATTTACTCTATATGTCTTACTAAGTAGTGTTTTTCCGCTCACGTAGAGAATCGGTACCTGGAGCCACCTTGAGCAAGTATGGCATTTATTACCCAGCCCATTTGATCATCCTCAGGATAGTGAGAATAAGCAAGCTCGTAATTCGATTCACAGGAGACAAGTGACTCGGATCCTTTGGATGCTGTGAAAAAAAAGTAAGGCATAAACGAAACGTACTCATGTCATTTATAGCGGGCATATTTAAATCTGGATAAGCTAGGAGCACTGGCGCGCTGTACATCAGATGGATAGATTTTGTGCCAGACCCACTCAAAGTGGGAACCTGGAGGTTGTACAAATTGGTGCCAGCTTCATATGCAGCTTCTGCAAGGGCTTCGTGTGCTTGCAGAGCATAGAAGTGATATCCTATGCTTCCTTCATACCAAAAACCGTCATCGTACATTGAATATTGCATCTAGAAAGGCTGTTCAGTCATGCTTTGGAGGCAAGGACAAAAGGTACTTGGAACTTGAATCCACTTGGCCCATTGATTGCAGAGTCAACATAGGTACTATCTCCTACTGTATACCCAACAACTCCAATTGCAGCTGTAGAAATGAAGTCTAAAAAAGGAAAAAGAAACTCCTATGTAAGAACCGTTATGCCAGCTCTGCCAATTGCTCATTCCAGCATCATTTCGTTTGATAGTGGTAATTGTTTGTCGTAGCAGATTGTATTCAACAAGAATTTGTTGATTTTTAGACATCAAATCATGCACACAATCAAAGGTCAGAGAAGCGCTACAAAATTTAGTTTGAAGATGGGTTTTTTTCAGAAAACACACTCAATAATCCATGAGGATTCATCAAGGGTTTGAGATAAAATTCTTCCTCCACTGTTCACATTCTGTAAGAGGTGAACACCAATAAATACTAAGGCAGGTATTACAAGCATTTCCCAGCCACGCATTCCATGATAGGGGGCGCTGGGGTATACCCGGGAATACGCCTCTAGAATGCTAATAGCGGTTTGGGCAAAAGACTAGAACATATCAAATAAATTAAGAAATAAAAAGCAAAAGGAATACCTCGTTGCCATAGAACACATATGCTAAAGCAGAACACTCTGCAAGCCATATGTTATTGTTGTGCTTTGATGTGATCCAAGCTCCATCATATGGTTGTCCCGTATAGTAGTCATCTTCCGATCTACCAGTGTTTCAAGAACAGTGTAAAACAATTCAAAGCTTGATACTTGCAATAATGTTCATAAGGAGAATTTGCACGATATGTAAGGGGTGTTCCGTCATCACAGGTATAATATCCTCCCCACCATCCAAGTGGGTCACTGGGTATAGATATGTCTGCAGTGAGAGCAAAAACAGCCTAGGAGTTGCAGTTAGTTGGCAGATAGAAGAAGTTGTTAACCTGGTTGTACATAGAAGAGAGGAAGCTTGCAGCCCACGTATATGTGTGGGACTTTGAAATCAGGGATGGGATATCCTAAGTTTATGTTACCAGTAACGTTTTCTTTGCTTTTTGGAGACTTACTCCAGAATTGAAATATAAAAAGGGGTGTGCTTTTGTTGATGTAGGAGAGCTGACAACTGACACTTGGAGCATTACGTACGAATTTTCCTCAGAGTTGAACAGAGTAGAAATTCGGATCGTTGATGTGCCAACAGATGCTGCTGCAGAAGTCTTTTTATATTTTATATAAGAGGAAGAGAAATATGAATAGCCACAACCGTAATTTTTATTAGCTTGGATACAATTGCATTTGACGCTACTGAACTCAGAGCTAGTGTGCTGGTTCCCGATTCACTGAACGTCACAGAGAGACCTGGAAGTACAGTCCCATTGAGCAGCAAGGTTAATGGAGAACTAGCAGTTTCTTGTGGATTCTGTAAATACAGTGGGAATTCCAATTCCTTTTTTACACATAAATGTAAGTTGTACCTAAAGGAGATAAACCTCCTCTCTGGGGATGGTATATTGTAAGGACTCCTGTGGAAAATCAAGCTGAGGAGCAAATATATCTTAATGGTGTAAAAAGCTAAGAACTGAGTTCATCTTGGGTGTACAAATGTCATCGAAGCACACAAAAGTATCAACAATGGGTGTGTGACTCCACCCATTAGAAGAAAATGAGATGTAATTAATCGTATCCCAACCAGCTGGTACACGAGACGGTTGTATATCACTTCCAAAAGATAGTGTTACCCTTTGATGAATGAATGAAGCACCAAAAAAAAAAAAGAGTGTACTTCTTCCACCCTGTCCAATCAAGTGTAATTGCAGTCCTATTGGACATGAGTGCACGCAGTATAAACCCAAATAGAGAAACACACGAATAATAATCCCATCCTGTGGGGTCGCTTGGGTTATCTGAGTCCAAAACCAATTGAAATGCGGCACCGTTTGCACTTTTCGAGTAAATGCTCATCACCAACTGTGTGTAAGCACTCCAGTCATGAGGTATATCATAAGTACGTGCAGTAGTGTGCACAGTTGTATCATTCCAACTTAATGAATGCCAGGAGGAAAAAAGTAAAAAAAAAGAGTGTAAGAAGAAAACTGTCACAAAAGGGAAAGGGGGTTAAAAAAACCAAACCAGCCAGAATGAGTTCCTTCGACTTTTATGGAAGATGATGGGATCAGTGACGTCCACTTCCAATACGTTCCGTTGTAGTCAAGGTCATCAATAACAAGCCCCGCTGATGGTGCACCCCACACAATGGCCCCGAGTCCCATAATCGCCCCAGCTACCACAGCCCAAACCCACACGAAAGAGCCCATCGCCGTGGCGCAGCAGCAGGCCTTCGGTTTTTTGTTTTTTTCCAAACGATCAAATAAACCGAATCGATTTTTAAAAGGGTTCCCTGAATTGTGAAACGCGATGGATCGTAATGATACAAAGGGAGACTACAGGAAAGCAAATGGTGGGATACCTCCTTGGTCCTGGTAAGGAATCAGAATCGAGCAACAAGAAGAGCAACAGACATACATTCAGGACCTTGAAGTTGGTCAAGGCGAGATTGTAGTCCCAATCAGCACTCTGTAAACACTGCACGGCGTATTTCTCTTGAAGCTTGGTGTCTTGCATTAGTCGTCTGGTGAGGTCATTCTGTTCTCGGGTGAGTTTTTTCTTTTTTGTGAAATTTATCTCAGATACTGCTTGTTCAATGGAGACTGGAGATGTATTTGAGGCAGAGCTAGTGTTGGCAAGCGGTTCACTGACTCGGAGTGGTTCGGTGAGAGAAAGAGCGGAGTGGGTGGTGTTGATCTGCAACTGGTCGGTAGTTATTACAGCGGGCCATTCATCTTGTGAAATACCACTATTTTACGAATTTTGTTAATAGAAGGGTACATAAAGGGATACCTTGTGTTGGGAACTAAAAGAAACGTTCTTGTGAAAGGAAAACTACTAGAACCTATACAAGTGATCAGAGGGGAAATACAAGTGCATAACTCACATATTTCTACAGTGCCATAGAGATGAATACAAAGAATTGGAGTTGTGGTTACAGAAGAGAGTACATAGGCATCGTGTGTACAACCCGTTAAATTGTGTTTGGTGGAAGGCAGCTTTTGAATTGCTTGGTGGACAAGATCTCGTCCGTATGTTATAGTTGCTTGTGCATCTAAATTTTTTTTTTTAATACTGCCTATGGAGAGATTGAAAAAGTAAGGGTAGAAAATCACCAGGATTGTGAGGAGTTTCAAGGTTTCTGTTGCCGGATACTAATTCTGGCGGAACTGAACGTTTCCGTTTATTCATGCTCCTTGAGCAATCGTGAACTGAATAAGAAAATGTTGCAGCTTCACTGTAGGCAAAAAGTAATGCTGCTCTATTTACATCAAATAGGTGAATATATCTATGAGGGGAAAAAAAGGAATGAAGTTAAGGGGGAACAAGAGACTAGTCGAACTAACTTAGTCAAAAATTGACCGGCTGTTTGGTGTGTAGAGTCTGAGTCTGAGTATTGTAGGGTCAGTGGAGGTACAGTTAAGTCTGAGATAGCTGCAACAGAAAAAGTGCGCACAGATGCCACCCTTTGACCATCTAAGAAACGGAGGGATATAAATCTTCTCTCTACTTCACTGGAAAGGCAGTGAGCAGGGAACAATTCATGTATGGTGCATTACTGTCTATATTGCGGTGAGTTACAGATGGGATTGCGCCTGAAATCAAGCTCACGCGCGCGAATCACCTTCAAATTATCAAGGTCCGAAAACTCCGAAAGTGAATTATCTAGAAGGAATATGGGCGTCCCCAATACTACCCGAACTCTAGAGAAATGTATACCAGACAAACAGAGGTTTTTAAGATCCTTTAGGTGCCGTGCCATTGAAAATCCAACAAGAGAGTTAATGTTGTTAGCAGAAAGGGAAATGGTTTCTATCTGATAAGGATAAGAATATTATTTGTGAGAGACCTACATATGGGTGAGATATACCAGAGGTATAAAATGCCATATAACTTTGAAGAGAATTTCAAATGTATTTGGAGAAAATATGAGAAGTTTGCTAGGCAATGTTAATAGAAGACAAACACAAGAAACACAACAAGAAAACAGAAGAAAAGAAAAGGGAGAAATGTAAAGACCAAAACAAGCCTTCCAATCTTCTCTTCAATGCCAGATAAATCCAACACTTTTAATTTCGGATTTGTACTGAGGCAATGCTTAATGAAATCTGTGAAAGTGGATTCCTAAAGTGGTTATTACAAGAATGACAGAAGGAAAATACCAGCTTGTATGAACGTAGCCTGTTTTGTTGTTTGAGTGTGTTACTGAGAACGGAAATGGTTAGCTGTACTTAGGTCAGATCAGCAAGCAGGAGGGAGTGGGAGCATTCCTTAAGTGATTTGAATGTTACAGGTGATAGTGCTTTAAAAGCTTCCGCATCCAGCTGGGAAGGCACAGAAAAAAAACACTTGGAGTGCAACAATTTAAACTGTATTGGGAGGGTGAAATTTAAGTGATTTCGATCTTCTCACACATCAGAAACTTGGACAGGATGACCAATTTTGAGTAACAGGAAGTTGATGAGTTCATTCATATTAATAACACCACTTAAACCTGTCACCTGTACGTTTCCTCAGTGAGGAGGGTGTGGAGGAGAATAGAATAGAGGTACCATAACAACAGGTGATGTATCTTGCTGAACCTCACTTGAAATCTTGTTAGCAACAGCAACTAAAACGACACCAACAAAACAAAAAAAAAAGAGAGAGGGGAAGTCCAATCACCCTGGAAGAATAGGCACCAACGAAGATTGCAAAATTCGTTGAGCGTAGCTACGTATGAAGGCCTTCTCCTCTTCCGTTGTTTTCGATGAAGACGACGCTGTGTCCTTGACGGAGCGCCTGTGGCCCCCGCCGCCGGATCTGCTTCCGTGGAGGTGATGATGGTGCCCGTGCTCGTGGCGGCTGCCGCTGCTGCTGTGGCTGTGGCTGTGGTGATGGTGGTGCCCGTGGCGGCCGTGCTGCGGGGTCTCACCACCGGTGCCCGACATCTTTTTTGTGTGTGGAGGTGATCAGATCTGTGTACGCGAAACAACGAACTTGGTTGGGTTTTTCCTTAGAACGTACACTGTGGCCAGGTGTGATGATCATACACAACCCTCGCCACATACGCGTTTGGGGGTTGTACCCATTGAGCGTTGAATACTGCAAAAACCAGTTTGACCATGGGTGATGTTAGGAGAGTTGCCTCTGCCAACCAAGGTGCCTCAATGCTCACACACAATTAACACTGAAACAGGTAACCACCCAACAAGGAGCTCCTTGTTGGGTGGGATGGTGACACCCCTTGCTGTGGCTGTTGAGGATGTGGTGTGGGGGAAGACCTTTTTGTTTAGTGGTTTCAGGTGTTCATCTGAAATCGCGAAAACCAAGAGGTTGTGAGATCGATCCTGGGCATGGCTACCTTCCCCAAATTGACCTGGGAAAACAACAACCCATTTACCAACAAGCATTTAAAAACTTGACAAACAACAATTCTATTCTATCCTCAACCCTCTACTCTATCTTATCTACAAATGTCGTCATTTCATTCCCTCCCTGGGGGTTTTGGCCAGGGGCCTAAAGCTGGGATATGTGGTGAAATAAGGACCCAGAGTGAATACCCTCCCATTAAAAGGAGGTTCCTTTTTCCCTCCAAGTAGCCACCAACATGAAACCACTCAACAACCGCATGGCTCATCTTGCGATGTGGCCCCAACTTGCCACTATGGATGACTCTCCTGAAACAATGAAGCACATCCTAAACAGATGTGGACATAACTCCATTGTGTGATGGCAAATCCATAGAACCAGAACAAGAACAAGAACAAGAACCAGAACCAGAACAAGAACAAGAAACAGAATTAGCAACCAATGCATTAATTGAATCTGTTTTTTCTGAATCAGTTGGATGAGAGAGGAAAAGGGAATAGGGTGGCACTCCAATTTAATGTGTCAGTGAGTTGCTGTGCCAAAAATCTTGCCTTGAGCACAGTCCTACCTGACCATGGATCACAGAACATCATCACAAGTGCACCCTTCTCTGTCACCCCAACAGTGACAAGGCTGCCCATGCCACTCACCCTTTCAATTGGGAATTCTGGGGTTGCAAGTGACACACTCAGAAAGGGCTGTGTTGGTTGGCTGAGCTTGAAGATCAACACCTGTGTATCCTTGGAAGGGGAGTTAACCCCACTGCTGTCTGCAATGCAAGCAAAGTGAATGTGGTCAAGCAACCAGGGCTTGCTTGGCAATGCGACCACAACATCACCAGATGGTGCAAGAAGCTCGTTCTTGGCAGTGATAAGCAGGCCACTCCAAAACACATGTGCCTTCTTCTCCCGGAGTTTGGAAGAGACTTTACAATTCCATTTGACCACCACACTGCTGACCAGCACACCAGTCTCCAGTGACTTGGCAATATCAACCTGTATCCACATCAAATCACTGTGCTTTGTCATTGTATGCTCCTCACACATTATTGACACCTTGTCAGCCTCACCGAGCTTCACAGACCACACAAGCCCACAATGTGTCGGAAATTCTCTGACTGTGAACACCTCTTCAGTGGAACCACTTTGGTGGAGGTTGAATGAAGAAGGAGGCACCTTCCACACATGAATTGTGGTCTTACCAACACCTCCCACAATCAAAACCCACTTGCTGTTGCAGTCGTACAGGTGGAAGCCCTTATCCCCAAACCCACAATCCACCTTCCTCACAAAATCCTCACAATCTCGCAAATCTGGGTCTTGTGTCAACTTGTGGACAACCCGCCTGCGACCAAGTACGTCTCTCACGGCAAACCACCTGTCGACGCGGGAGGACCACAGCATCGCCATTCTCGACGTGGGGCTCACCCACTCGCGTTCCGACCAGTAGTCGCTCTGGTACTCGCGGCTGGCGCTCACGACGGTCACCGAGTGTGCCGAGGGTCGCGGAGACCAACACCGCGAGGTAGCCGCAGCCCCGCCGCTCGTTCGTGCTGGCGTTCGTGGGCACGGGGGTGACGCGGGCGCAGAGCCACGAGGAGGGGCGCAGGACCCAGGGGAGGCCCAGGGAGTCCCGCAGCAGTGGCCCGCACACCGCCGCGAGCCTCGCTGGGCTCCCCACCCC